>JAULKM010068731.1:0-12027 GCA_032355605.1 Rubia tinctorum
CCAAGCAAAAGGTTGGAATGAAGATAAGATGAAGAAGATATTTATAGTACAAGTTGGTGAGAAGAAATGGTCAAGTGAGTTCAGGGCGCACATTTGATGCAATCGCTCGGGCGGAATGGCGCGGTGACATGGTGCGAGCACTGGATGCCGCGTGGAGAGCTCGAGGGCTGGATGCGCGCTGGCCGCGCGGGCGAGGAGATGTTGTGCGCTCAGGCAGAAGACACGGACCGGGGGGCTGATTGTGTGGAAGCACGCGTGCGGGCAAGGAGCACCCGCGCGGAGGCCGCGAGCTGGGGTGCGCGGTTGAACTGGACCGAGCGGGCGTGCTGCGCTACGCGGGCCGGGGCGCTCGCTGTAATGGGGTGGAGCGCGCGGCCGCTCGGCCACTTGGGATGGCCACACATTTCTGAGCCTGGGACTTGTTCTTCTCGTCATTTTGGGTGCACGGCCATGCGGTTGAGCGCCTGGCCTTCTTCACCCGGCCGGTTGTCCAGCCGATCTTCGACTGGTCGCCACGGATGAACCGTTGATCCGATTCGGGAGTTCTTGTGGTCGATTTCATAGTGCTAGAGAAGACAAATCCAATGGTCCTATCCTCATAGGTCGGTTCTTCTTGGTTTTTTCCCGGAACTTGGTTCAAACTTTCAAATCACAATTCCTTCCCTTCTTTGTCTTCTACCACATTTTGACTCGTGGCCTTCAATCTTCTACCATCCTTGCGAAAGGCTTTCAATACAATAATCCAAAGTGCTTACAGGAAATCTACAAATTAAGCTTACAAAAAGGAATCTAGATGCTCATAAGGACCAAAAATCCATTAGACTCAAACTAGGTTGCAAAATGAAGGATTTGGATACGAAAACCGAAAACGGTTATCTAAACCCCTTATGATGTAAACCTACCAAAATCTAGCAATCTTCCAACAAAAAGATAACAAAAGAGATGTTAAATGCTTCGAAAAATACATGCATTTGACGTCTCATCAGAGAAACAATGAGGAAGGTTTCATCGATGAGCTAGATGACAAATTCCATAGCATGGCTTTTACCCTGGAAGGTCCTCGTCTCCTGCAATTAAAGATGATGGGGCTAAAAAACACAATGGCTGAGTACCAGATTCTACTTCTTTTAAGGAAACACAGGGTGGTTTTCAACAAGATTGTTCTGGTTCCTGCCACTCTTGGGGAGCCTACTATTTAACTGGATCTGGGTCATCTGGCATCTGATGATTCCATCAAGTTCTGGTTGAGAAGGACGATTGACTGAAATTTCATCCATCTTCAATGCATTCAATTTTGGGATCGCATGGTTTTTCTTCAACAAGAGTTCTCCCGGTTAAGATTTGAGATTGCAGACTCTGGTAATGCTTATGCTTAGTGACAGAGCATGTTGTGGAAAACTTGATTCACTCCACCGTATTAAAGTTTTCTGATATCTTGCAAATATCTTTCTTTTCTTGATCGTAGATTACAATGATACTCCTGTTGTGCTGTTGTGTTCTTTCTTCCATAATCACATGTATTCATCCTTTTTCATCTTGATTTAGACTGTCCAGAACTCGAGAAGAATATTCAGGATAAATGAATAGTTCTTACACGAAAAAGAGCACAATCTATTTGTTTTAACAACCATTACTTTTGGATCAATGGGGAACTCGAAACTCTCGGCTGTTCAATTGTTGATTAGGCGATGAGGCGATTAATCAATTCTGATTACTATTGATTTATAAAATTCGAGAAGGAACCAAATAACCGATTGAGAATGTCGTCGGTTATACTAATTTGATTAGTATCGATTTTGGATGGTAATAACCTATCACATATATCAATAATATAAGACAAAATCTTGTATAGGACCCTCAACCCAAACCTCTTACGAGCACACGGGCGACGCGTCAAATGATCGTTTCCATCACCGTAGCTAGCTGAACAAGGAGGTTTAAATGGCTGTCTAAGCCTAGCCGCTACATCTGTCATAGTATAAACCTTGGGAAGCAGCGACTGCCTTTTCACCTCTAGGTTTCCCCTGGAAATTGCAGAATTAAACACATACACTTGCTCACTACCTCAAACGCCATCAAAATTTGAACTACATATGATGATAGAAAGCCTAACATTTGCAACCGGTCTTTGATGAATTAAACATAAGGAACAAACTAAAAAAAAGAGAGCTAAGTGATGATATCACAAAATTAATAAACCCTAGGACAAAATACTTAAGTCTATGAGCATAGCTGAAGTAATAAAGCTATATAACAAACGGTTAGCGAGCATTTCTTCAATCAATTGACTCTACAAAGATATTCGAGCTGACCTCAGAAGAGCGGAGACGTTTACCATTGTATATGGACTCAATCTGCAACATTGAGGTCAGAAAATGTCTGCAACATTAAGCTGGAGCATCTGAAACTGAAAAAAAACTGAAACAATCGACTAACCTCACCTCACTCACCGCCGTCACTGTGGACTCGCCCTCACCCTCCACCGAATCGAATTCCTCGCCCTACGTCGCCGCCTCTGGCTCGAGCTCGTCAACCGCTCTGCCGTGTCACGCTCAGATCTAACGCCCGTCAGGCAAAATCTCCTCCATCACGCCGGTGTTGTCGGAACTCCGATCGACGTAGGGCGCCGGATTGCCGAAAGCTGCCGCTGGTTGAAGAAGCTTCGACTTCGCTAGGTCTTTGCGGCAGCATCACCTCTCTCCGTCGCATAGATCGAAGCGTGTCTTTGGCGTCGCTGACATGTCTCCGACTTCGATCTCCGATTCTCCTTGTGATGGCCGGCGAGGAAAGCCTTCTTCTCCGGCGGAAGAAGAGGAACCGCAGTGGCAGTTGGCGGAGGAGGTGGCAGTTGGCGGAGGCAATGAATGTCAAATGGAAAAGATGAAAAAAAACTCTTTAGATTATTTGCAAAAAAAATCCTTTTCTAAACCAACAAGCAATGAATGTTATTTATTTATTTTTAAGAAAGCAATTCTTACATTCTAGTTTCATTGTAGAAGAAATTAAAATAATTCTTTAATTTGTGACATCTTAACACTTCATAAATTTATTGATACCATAAGATGTAGCAATTTTTATGATATTTAGAGCCGTCACAAAATGTTATGACATGAATTGATGTCACAATTTTATTTAGTGACATGTGTACATGTCACTAAAATTTAGTGACATGTTAAGATATCATAAAAATTGTGACACTTCCTTACCTGTCACAAAAAATACGTCACTACTGGACTTTTTTTTGTAGTGGAATATCGGTGCTTACGGGGACCGTTTTCCAATAGTGATGGGAAAAAATCATTTGATATTGTTTTTGATTTTGAATAAATGTGGATTTATTTTCATACATTAATATTGTTTTTTGATTCGATAGATTAAATTGTTCACTCGATTTAATTGTTGTAATATGCTTATCTGACTGTGCCGGTCGTTGCTAAGCTTTACTCCCAACACCTTTAAGTGATTTTTTAAATAGAAATATAACAACTGACATTGTTAGACAAACACTATTTTCAATTTCTACTTTTTCAGTTTAATCGGATCACATTCAGAATTACTCCGCCCAGAATTACTCAGAATAGAGTAGAGAAACGTGCATTGTCGGTGCGGTGATCGGAATTCATTCAGATGACCGTGCTTATTTTTCGCTTGCCCATTAAGCTTATGTTACACGATATTCATCTTCTTCATACCAATCTACACTCCTAGGCATAAAATACAACGCAGAATCTTTGCATATCTTCAGACCCGAGTCTTTAGGTATTCTACGGAGTACACTAGTCCATTTCACGTTTTTCCGAATTATTTTTTCCGTTATATTTTTATACTTAATCCAATTTTAAAATGAGTTTAAAGTTAAATCTTTTATGTATTATTTTGTGAAAAATGAAACCCAAGCAGAAGAAGGGATCTCTACTGATGACAATGCAATCTGGCAATGCCGCGGCGTTGAAGAAGGTGTAAACACCACAATAAGTATGTGAATGATGTCTAAATTACATGTAATACGTAGTAAAAATTATATTTCCACATCTCTCTTGCATAGTCACTCTCTTCCATTAGAAATGGAGAGTTTGATTTGATAGATTCAAACAAGATTTTCATGAACAAGTTTATAATTCCAATTAATACTTCATGAAAATGAAAACTGACCATATAAATAGTTTCATTGAAATGAATATACTAGTAATTCGACTCTCTTTGAATCTGTTATTTTACTAATTTTATAACTGCACATATATTAAATTAATCCGATGATATTTTTATTAGACAAATAGTATTTTAAAGTATTTTACAATTTATAAATGATTATGAAAGTGGAATCTCTAACTTGCGGACAACAAGCACTATTCGTGCATTGCTCCCCAATTTTGGAAATGAAACGTGCAATGTTCGTGCAGTGGAGTTTGGTTTTTTATTATCTAATCCTGCCCATGCAAAACAACATCTTTGCACATCTCGGGATTTATTTTTTATTTATTTTTAAGTAAAGAAGCATAAATGTAATATCGTTACATATTTGCGTCAGATTTAGTTCGCACAACCCCTAATCAACAACTGTCACTAATCTATTAAAATTTTCTAAGCACCTTATTTGGCTCACACACTGTGGGATGAGTCTCCCAAAAATTGACCTATCATTTTTTTTAAAAATTAAGACCGTGTAAAAGACGGGGGTATTTTATTGGGTACCCATCTTTTCATATCATGATCGGATAGGCTGAAACCTTTTACAATTGAAATGATAGTATTACAAGCTAATAAAGATCATCATTCTGTTACAAATGAAGGTCTCATGACACTTTTTTTTTTGTAGCACCTGTCTTTGACCCAGCGAACACATGAATTTCCGGAGCACATCAAATTCCAAATCCAAATAAAGCAGACATGTCAGTTGCCTGTTGCAGCAATGTGTAGTTTGTTAGCACCATTGAACTCCCTCCAAAAATTGACCTATCATTAAGTTAATACCTATCATTAAGTTAATGTGTCATATTGACAATCTCTACTATATTGACCTATCATTAAGTTGCAAGAAGTCTGTAATTTGAAGAGGCGTGTATGCAGTACGGGACTGCTTCACGTCTCGAGTGGGAGCTATATGATGACTACGGTTAAGGATGGATCGGTTTCGAAGAGACCTGCGAGGCGAAGGATCTTTACAAAAGGTTAGGATGAGAGCTTAATTTGGCATTTTAAAAGAATCATATACTAGTATAGGCTAGGAATTACAAAGCTCGAAGCATATGTAATAAGCGGCAAATTCAAGACTTTATGTACCACAATTAAATAAGTTTGTAAATTGTAACACCCCCTCACCACAATTGAATTTGCTAGTTTCTAAAATCTTCTATTCTAACACCCCCTCCCCAAGCAAAGCGTCGGATGTTCAGAGACGCAAATTTTGAGCCTAAAAAACTCAAAGGGACGAGACAATCCTTTTGTGAAAATGTCTGCAAGTGGAAGTGACGTAGAAACATAGTGGAGACGAAACTTGCCTAAAGAAACCAGCTCACGAACAAAGTGATAGTTGATATCAATGTGTTTTGCTCGCTTATGCGCCACAAGATTTTGAGCTAGAAATATGGCACTGTTGCTATCACAAAGTAGGAGTGGGGGACTGGGGAGAAGGAATCAAATATCACATGGTAGATGAGATAACCAAACAACTTCCACCGCAGTATTAGCCAAGGCACGATACTCAGACTCACTCCAGGAAACAAGATTGCTTCTTAGCACTCCAGAAAACAAGATTACAACCAATAAAGACGACATACCCATAGGTTGAACGACGAGCCTCGAGACAACGCGCTCAATCTGCATCGGAGTAGCCCAACACCTTGGAAGTTTGATCCGAGCAAAATGACATACCATAGTGCAAAGTACCACAAACATAGCGAAGAATACGAGTAACTACTAAAAAGTGATCATCCCGAGGATCCGAAAGGTACTGACTAACTGAATTTACTGCATAGGCAATGTCCGGGCGAGTGATAGTTAGTTACTGAAGAGCACCAACCAAGGATCGATAACGAGTGAGATTGGCAAACTTCCCACTAGTACCACTATGAAGTTGGTACCGTGGAAGAAACAGCTTAGAGATGGTAGCAGCGTCAGTCATCCCAGCTCGACTAAGAATATCACGGGCATACTTGGCCTGACCAGAGAATAAACTCGATGAAGTATACTCCACCTCCAAGCTGAGGAAATAATGTAAAGGCTCAAGTCCTTAATGGAAAACTCCTCATCAATTTGAGTAATGAACTCACGAATGACCGATGAGTCGTTTCCAGCAAGGGTGATGTTGTCCACATAAACTAAAAGATACAATAGAGTAGTACCTCGATAAAAGAAAAATAGGTAGAGGTCTATCAAACTGCAGAGAAAACCAAACTGTCGTAGGTAAGTACTGAACCGCTGGAACCAAGCACGGGGAGCCTGCTTCAAGCCATAAATAGCTTTTCGCAGGCAGCAGACATAACGGGGATGCACATTGTTCTTGTAACCAACCGATTGATCCATATAGATTTGAAAATCAAGTACACTATTAAGAAAAGCATTTTTGACACCTAACTGATGAAAAGGCCACTGGAGCATTGTGGCAATGGAAAGAACAGTGCGAACAGTGGACACCTTTACCACGGGGCTGAAAGTGTGATCAAAATTGAACCCTGGAATCTGAGAGAATTTTTTTCCCACCAGTGAAGACATGTAGAAATCAATACTACCATCAAGCCAATATTTGATATGGAAACCCTATTTGGAGCAAACAACATTCACCCTTCGGAGCATCAGGCACCAAATCCCAAGTATTATGGTGGCAAAGTGCAGCCATTTCCTCATCCATGGCCGAAATGAAATGAGGATCTCGAAGAGCTACACGATAGTCCCAAGGCTCGGTTTGAGCGACTAGGGCGGCCAAAAAACCTGACACTTCATAATTAGAGAAAAACCGAGGACGTCGAGAACTATCCATCATCTTGGTGGTCATCCGGTGAGTGCGAGAGGGAGCAGGCTCAGGGGAGGCATGAGTGACCAGATAAATTGGAGAAATAGGGGTATGAGCCTGAGGTGATGATGCAGAGGCCAGAGACATGGGCACCGAGGCTGAATAAGTAGTCATAGGGGCTGGAGGAATGGGTGTTGGTAATACTGGAGTATCTGAATTAGAACAAACCGTGCAAGGTGACTCAGTAGAAGGCGATCCAGCGAAAAAGTTATGTGGAAATGACCATGCAGCTGAAGGCTTCGTAAATGAGGAAAACTCCAAATGAGACATGGACTGCGTGTCTTGCCAAGAGGATACATAAGGAAAGAAAGTCTCATTAAACTGAACATGACGTGAGACATACATACGCCCAATAGTTGAATCCAGACACTTGAACCCATTGTGACGAGGGCTGTAGTTAATAAAAATGCACGGAATAGAGCGAGGTGCAAACTTATTAGGCGTGTTATCACACAAGAAAGGATAAGCACGACAAGTATATGGGTTAAAAACATAATAATCCGGTGTAGATCCAAAAATGACCTCAAATGTATACTTGCCACCAAGAATGGAACTAAGCTGACGGTTAATTATATAAATCGCCGAAGAGAAAGCATCCACCCAATAAGCTATCGGCACAGAAGAATGAAATAAAATAGAAAGGCTAGTCACTACAATGTGACGATGTTGTTGCTCAGCTCGGCCATTTTGAGCAGGTGTGTAGGGAGATGACGTATGATGATGAATTCCATAAGATACAAAGTGAGCCTGCAAGAGATGATTAGTATACTTGGTGTCGCCATCCGTCTGCAAGATTTTAATCTTTGAATAAAATTGAGTCTCAAAAAATTTCTGAAACTGGAGAAAAATATTAAAGAAATCTAACTTTCGGCGTAAGGGGAGAAACCATGTGAATTGTGAAAACTCATCGACGAAAGCAGCATAATAAGAATAAACCTCTATCGATAAAACTGGAGCCTATCCCCAAAAATCACAATGAACTTTATTTGACAAACCAGTGGCTCGTTTGTCACTGGTAGAAAAGGGCATGCGCTTGCACTTAGCCATCTGACAAGAAGAGCAACTGACAGGTGCAGACAAAATAGAAGTAACAGAGATATCTGTTTACTCAACAACTGAAGAGCGGTATATGAGACGTGACTAAGATGAGAATTTCACTGCTCAAAAGAAGCTCTGAGTTTTCTAGAGCGTATTTCACCTTAAAAAAGTGGAATCACATTTCTCAAGAAAATAGAGACAGGAACTATGATGGCCTTTGCCCAGTATCTTTCCAGTGTGCTTATGCTTAGTAAAAAAATGCATTGGCATCAAATATAAAAATAACCAAAAAATCACGAGTAAGTTTACTAATGGCAGTAAATTTCTGGTGATTTGAGGGACAACAAGAACATCATGTAAAGACAAACCGAAAATATCGCAGTGACCAATATGAGAAATAGATAGTGATTCACCATTACCCATACATATAGAATGAGAGCCGCGATTAGGATGTACCTTTTGAAGATGGTGAGGATTTGAAGTCATGTGAAATGTTGCATCAGAGTCGAAAATCCACTGATCATATGCACAACTACCAATAATGCGAGAAATGGAGAGTGATATGATTGTTGAAGGAGTATGCCATCCAAAAACAACAAAACTGACGAAGAAAAGAATAACAGAGTGCGAGCGGCCAATCAAAAAATCATTGGGAGCAAAAAAGGCCCGCGCCTTGCGCGGCTGTACAAAGTCGGCGCGTGTCTTCACGCGCACAATAGGTAGGTCAGTTAAACTATGAGCGCGTGTCTTAACGCGCTGGTCATATTCTTCAGTGGGAGCGTGAATCTCACGCTTTGAACGAATTGAATCTTCTGAAATTGGGCAGGATGGACCCCCTTCAGCGAAAATGGTCGGAGGTGGACCGTAGATGCGTACACAAGGTTTCTATGAAGAAAATGAGAGATTCGGAAACGACGATTGGCCAGAGAAGACGAAGTGCTGGCAGCGACAATGAGGTTGAAATTTTTCGAAGCAAAACGCGGTCGAGTGAAACACCGGAGAAGTGCCGATGTTGTAGACGGGAACAAAGAGAAGCCGAGGGGGAGACACCGTGGAGAAGATATATCCTAAAGAAGATGTTTGATATTGCCAGAAAGACGCCGGATTTGGCCTCAATGTCTTATGATCTGGGAGATAAAAAATTCAGATTAGAGAAAGAAAGAAAAAGCAGGATACTAACATTTCTCATATACCATGAAAAGGTGAATTCCCCTTAACTAAGGTTTAGATTATTGAAAAAATAAACATAATACAAAAATAATATAAATGTAAGTATCTAAACTTTATTCTAGAATTTTCTATTCTAACCTACAATCATCTTGATTCTTGCGTTCCTTAATTAGATCCCTGCATGTGTAAAGCCAAATGTCACGGTCATCTTGCTTCCATTCACGGTCATCTTGCTTGCGTTGCTTGGATAACAAAATTCCCAACTTTCAGAAAACGTTGAATTGCTATGTCACATGGGAATATGAGGCCATTCTCCGACGTTGCTTATAATAACGAGAGATAGTTTTAATTGAAATTCACAGTTTGATAGCTGAATTTTGAATTCATTCTTTAAATGTATCCATTTTTTCATTTATGTTTCAAAATGGTACTTTTCAGTAAAAAAATGGTTACCAATTTAGGTCAAAATTGTACTATAGTGGTACTCACTTTTTACTAAAAAAAATATTTTCAAGACATTAATGAAAAAATGGGTACCTCTTAATAACAATTTTAAAAATAGGCTACCAAACTATAAATTTCAGTTAAAAATGGTAGCTTTCTGGACATTTCTCTTCTAATTAATAAATGCATTAATATTCAAATACTAAACAAAATTATAATTTATTCACAATGTTTTGTTTTAGGCAGTCTAATTTTTAGGCCAGAGATTATTATGCAATTATAAGAATTTTCATTTGGGATGGTGTTTATTTTAAAATATGTTGAAAATGTAGGGACATATTGAGCAATTATCGAAATGCTATATATATCATGGAGTTTTCATTTTTTATATCTTTCCTTCGATTACCAGATTCGGTAATCGCTTTTGCGCAACTGCTCCGCCGCCGCATTTCTTCTTCTTCCGTCTGCGTCGCGGCGTAGCTGGAGCACCTCACCGGCGTCGTGATTACACCTCACCAGCATCGCTAGGGTGGCGTTTCGATTATCATCGGTGGAGCTAGGGTTTCAACGCCGACGATTCTTCTTCTTCTGCCGCTGTGGTTGCAGAGTTGCGGCGGGACTGGTGGAGAATAGACTCGAATCAGAAGCTTCTGATCAGAAACCACTGCGCTTATTCTTCTTCTTCCGCAGCGAGATCAGAAACCACTTGAATCGGAAGCTTCTTCTTCCACAGAGCTTCTGTAGCGGATGACTTTGGAGAAGCAACGGCGGCGCATCTGCAGATCTCTATCTTCATCGCAGGGATTGAGCACATTTTCTCGCCAACTGTTAGAATAGAAGATTCTAGAGACTAGCTTAGGGTTTAGATATTTACATTTCTATCCTTTGTGTACTCTATTTATTCTCTCAATAATCTAAACCCTGGTTAAGGAGAATTTACTTTTACATGGTATCAGAGCAGTGTTAGTATCCTGCTTTCGATTATTTTATTTTTTCTGGATTTGCTTCATCTGAATTTTCCGATCACCATTCTCGTCTTCTTCTCCGGCGAATTTCTTCGGCATCTCAGCAGTCGTCGCGGAGTAGCAGTATCGGAATCTCAAATTCATCCTAGGAGTCGCACTTCTTTTGTGGTTGATGCTCGCCATTGGGTGACCTACGCTCCGAGTAAATCACCGAATTTACTTTTACAGGATCCTAGTCATGATGAATCTTTTGAGATCAAAGGAGCATTGGTGGACTGTTGTGTATTTGATTTAAGAATGCCCATGAATGGTCTGCTGAAAATTTTAGTTTTTGAGATGATTTTCTTTTCCTTATTGGGGTGATTATAACTTCATAATTTTACATTCAATGTTTTATTGTTAATCACTGTGTACAAGTATGAAACCATAGTGGAAATATAATGATGCCAAAACATTTGGATTGAAGTCTTTAAATTCAAAAGATGTTAGCAACTCTAGTGAGGCAATTTCTGGGTTGGAAGCAACATTACCTGAACTACCGCAGCAATTCACAGGAGGGAATTAATTTGCCCTTAATGCTCAACCTTATACTTCGTAGACTCGTCTCTCTAGCTTACTGCAGGTAGCAATGGCGGAACTAGGGGGGCGAGCCGGTGCGGCCACCCCTCCAAACCTCCGGTGACTAGGGTAATATACCCCTCCCGCCCCAGCCCCGCCCCGCCCCAGCCCCGCCCAGCCCCCGTCCAGCCCAGCCCTGCCCAACCCTGCCCCTCCTCAAATATCCTTTTAGTTCCGCCACTGGCAGGTACTTCTCTCTGTATTGAATCATTTTTTTTCTTTTGAAATTTACTTCTATTCCATTTACCCTTTTTCTGAACTTCATATATGGCAGGGTTTTGTTTATGATGTCTTCATTTTATCTGTTATTATTATTGTTATTTCGTGATTTTGCTCGTCATACTTAGCTTAACTAAAAACATAATAATAACTTACTAGAGGTCTCTCCATATTTTAAGTGAAGGTAAAGAGGGACCAAATCAAGTGTGGGATACATAATGTGATCTATGATCAAGTTAGTTCTATCTATGATCAAGTTGGCAAAGACTCAATATTGATTCTCGCAATTGTCTACCGTTCACAAGTCTGGAGGATCAGGGTGGCCATTATATCCTTTTGTTCCCTCTACATCCTATTATACCCTCATTCTATTTGTTTAGACTCCTGATTCTTCTATTCCTTGAAGAATGTTTTGAATCCTTAGGCTTGAGCTTAATGTATGGGTGTAATTCTAATAGAATATTAGATAAATTAGAATCAGGTTAAAAAAGGAATACCCTTTCTGATTGGTTTTGTACATATCATTTTCCATATCTGATTCTGTCTTGTATACCCTTTGTACTC
>JAULKM010068742.1:0-12027 GCA_032355605.1 Rubia tinctorum
TAAGCAAGAATAATAAAATTTATCAATTATTCATGTGTACAATTGGAAAGATTAAAATACAATTAATAATCAAGTTTCAAGAAATCACATATTGATAGAGTCAAGAGAAAACTCGGTGCCCTTGAAACGAATGAGTCTCGTCGTGGATATTGTTGCCTAGGATAAAACATTAGAAAGTAATAATTAACCAGTAAAAATTACCTTGGATTCACACAAAAGTCGAAACACTATCACCGACAGACAAAGAAAGAAAATAAGAATCAAGTTTAGAAAAAAGGAGGAACTTGAGAATGGTGCAAGTTTTTTGTCAGACATATAGACTCTATTTATAATTGTCTAACAGACCCTATGGAAAGATACGATGAAAGATTTGATTCTCGTAATTAGAGAAAATATCCTCCAACCACCAAATATTTTACAAAATATTCGAATAGATTTTGGAACAATAAGAATATCTCACATATTCCTTATCATAATTAACCGCGCATTTAAATTTCATATGAAGATTCCACACGTGATTCAATGAATCATTGTTAAGCTGTTTGGGCTTTCGAAAGACTTCCACACGATCCATACGCATTTTGTACAATAAAAAACCATGGAAAACTCATTAAGTGAGAATGTATTTCCACCTAAGTTACCATTCCAAGAGTGACTCTTTGAGCGCCCATATCTCATTCACCCTTTATCTACTTTGAGAGTTTAAACAATCGATTTTATAGTACTCACAGAGAAGAATCCAAAAACAATGCCCACTGAACCTAATTCAGTTTGAGCCCAACTCAAAAAGAAACTTGAAATTCGACGAAATTCGACGAAATTCAACTTTTTTTACAATCATTTTTCAACAGTTTTCGGATGGCTGTGCCGTGATTTCACCTTCTCAACTCAGATATATATATTTCTTTTGCACTTGGTACTGCAATTTAGCCTTCTTATGCAGGTACAAAAACAAGCAAAATTCAACTCGGGAACCTCACTCCCTCTCATGTTTGAGCGAGAACTTTTGGCCAAAAAGCTTCACAATCTGTGACTCCATTTCAGAGATAAGACCTATACTTAGCGAACAATTTTCTTTATTTCACCTGACAACTCAGATCTATCTCTCAGCTTAATGTTTGGGTGGTGCTGCTAACCACCTCATGCTCCTGTTTTTTGAAGTCTAAAACCTTTTGAGGGAGATGTCAAGGCGTCTACCACAATAAATGAAAACATTCCACGACTTGATCAAACATTCAAAGGTTATGTTCAGGATCCACTAAGTGACATGACTGGACCGATGACAAGGCCAAAACGAAGCTTAGAGATGCAACTTTAAATGCTTTGATCGATCAAATTCATGATGAAGAATTCAAGAATAAGTCGGCCAAGGCTTGGATTAATTATTCAAGTCTGTCGATTAACTGAAGATGTCATGAAGAACACTATACTCTTTTTTTCCACTAGGATTTTAATGAGGTAGTGTAATATTTGTAAACTATTGTAACATTATTTTATTTCAGTCTAATAGCTCGGCCATGTGGGCTTCTGAAGAGTTAACATTTTTGAACCATTCCATTAGGGTTTTCGAAATATGGAGTTTTATTATGATTATAATTAGATTTGGTAAGATTAGATAAGGTAAGGTAATATTCTTCAAGCTTGTTTCTTCAAGATTTTAGGATAAGGGTTTATTTTAGGTATTTAGTTAGATAAGATTTTAACTTCTTAAATCTGTCATAAGTCGATTCAGTTTCTAGTTGTGATTAGGGTTTATGGCCGAGAATCACCTTATAAATAGGGGTCTTTGTCCACGAATTTTGACACCCTTTATCAATCAAATATTTAGAATTTTTGAGTTATACTCATTTCTTGCGAGCGTCTTCATTGTTGCTTAATCCTGCGGGTTAATTAAGTATCAATAACCTTGTGAACTAATCATGCGGGCTAGTTAGGGAGCAAGTCAAAATGAAGAGTACTCTGAGGGCTAGAATTTTGAATTTCATGCGGCCAAATAGAGGGTTTGTGAAATTCCTTCATTCAGTCAAAGATTTAAATTCCGCAATCTAGAGTCTTCGCAGGGAGATTCATATCAATTTTGTATTGAGAAAGAATTGCATATATGCACTCAAATTTGTAAAGTTGCATGCATGTGAATTATAGAAAGTGATATGCAAGTGAGTAGTCTATTTAAATTTGTGTTAGAAATCCAGAAGAAATGGAGATTATATTATTAACCTATTTCAAAAATAAAATATTCATTAATATTTTTATTTAGTCTATAGAAAGTGCATATTTCATGCATATGCACGTGAATAATTGAAGCATAATATGCACATTGATATTTTAAACTTCAACATAACATTAGCAAACTGATTGAATTCGTAAATCCTAACCCTTGCCTAACAATTTTCATGGAGATTCTATCAGACTACAACAGAGAAGAAACGTTATAAACAAGTGTGTTCTCAGTAAGTGCGCCAAAACCAACGACACCATCAAGTTATTGGATATTCCAATGCCAGAGAAGATGATTTTTGACAAGAGACAGAAGTCCAAGGGCTGAAAACTGATGATGAGATGTAGGCACAAGAATGCGGAAATTTGTGATATAGCATCCTAAAATGGACATCTCGAGGGCGAAGGAAACTTTCTACAACCGCCTCTGAAAAGTTATGTGATGTTTGTTCCATTGATGTAAAAAAATTTAAAACCTTCTATATATTTTTTAAGTCTTTATAAATGTCAAATTGAAAATTCACAAATGATCTGACATATTTCAAAATTATTCAAATGAGACCCCACCCCGAACACACATTGATGTTGATATAATAATCATGTTATCCTAAGAAAGGATAAAATTTTGTTGAGCAAAAAATGCATATATGCACGCAAAGCTGTAGAGTTGCATGCATGTGAATTATAGCACGTGATATGCACGTGAGTAGTCTAGTTGTTAAATTTGTGCTAGCTATCCAGAAGAAATGGAGATTATGTTATAAAACTAATTCAAAAAATGAAATATTCATTGACATTTTTAGTCAGCATATAGAAAGTCCATATCACGTGAATAATCAAAGCATAATATGTACATTAATATTTTAAACTTCAACATAATATTAGCAAACTAATTGAATTCGTAAAATCCTGACCCTTGCTAAACAAATTTTATGGAGATTTTGTTTGACTATAGCAGAGAAGAAAAGTTATAAAAAGTTGGATATCAGTAACTGCGCCAAGACCGACCACTGCATTAAGTTATTGGACATGCCAACGCTGGAGAAGATGATGTTTGATCAAAGACGGAAGTCAATGGGCTGCAAACTGGAGGTGAAATGCTGGAATAGGAATAAGGAAATTCATGACCAAGGATTCATAAATGGACATCTCGTGGGTGAAGAAAACTCTCAAGAACCGCATCTGCAAAGTTGTGTAAGGTTTGTTCTATTGGTGTAAAAACTATGTGTCTTGCTAGCCTATGAATATGGGTTAAATTTATTTTTTTCTCCAGCAATGTTAGCATGCAATATCTTCGTAGTTGTAGGGTAATGGATTTTACATGTAATTCTGAAACAAAGTTTGTTCGTCGGATGCTTAATCTTCCTTAATCGAAACCAAGATCTAGCTCTTCAACATTCTATTTGATTGTCACCCCAATCCATTACTCAACTGTTGCATCATAACCGAAGTATAGCGACATAAACTTGATTCTAAACTTCTTGATGGATCCACCTTTGAATTGAAGCAAGAACGCAATAACAATTTTTTTAAAAAAAACTTATGGACTATATTTAAGTCTTCATAACTATCATATTTAAAATTCACAAATGATCTGGCATGTTTCAAAATTACGTATATGAGACCCCACCTTGAACACACATTGATGTTGATACAATACTAATGTTATCCCAATAAAAGATAACATTTCGTTGGGAAAAATGCATATATGCATGAAAAGTTATAAAGTCGCATGCATGTGAATTATAGCACGTGATCTGCACGTGAGTAGTCTTGTTGTTACATTTGTGCTAGCTATCCAGAAGAATTGCATATTTTGTTATTAAACTATTTTTTTAAAATTTAAATATTCATTGACATTTTTAGTTAGCCTATAGAGAGTGCATATAATGTGCATATGCACGTGAATAATCTAATCAGAATATGCACATTGATATTTTAAACTTCAACGTAACATTAGCAAGACTACTCACGTGTACTATCGGTAAGTGCGCCAAGACCGACGACCACATCAGATTATTAGACACGGCAATGCTGGAGAAGATGATGTTTGACCACAGAAAAAGGTCCATGGGCTGCAAATTGGTGATAAGATACAGGGAAGGGAATGAGGAAATTTATGTCATAGCATCCTAAAATAGGCATCTCAAGGGTGAAGGAAACTTTTACAACCGCCTCTGAAAATTTGTATGATGTTTATTCCATTGATGTGCAATTTGTTTTTTTTTAAAAATTCTATATATTTTTTAAGTCTTTATAAATGTCATATTTAAAATTCACATATAATCTGATATATTTCAAAATTATCCAAATGATACCCCACCCCAAACACACATTGATGTTGATATAATACTCATGTTATCCCAAGAAATGATAACATTTTGTTGAGATAAAAAAATGCATTTGTGCACACAACGTTGTAAAGTTGCATGGATTTGAATTATAGCACGTGATATGCACGTGAGTAGTCTAGTTGTTAAATTTGTGCTAGCTATCTAGAAGAAATGGAGATTATATAATTAAAATAATTCAAAAAATGAAATATTCATTGAAATTTTTTTGTTAGCCTATAGAAAGTGCATATCACATGCATATGCACGTGAATAATCGAAGCATAAAATGCATATTGATATTTTAAACTTCAACATAACATTAGAAAATTGATTGAATTCATAAAATCCTAACCCCTCATAAACAATTTTCATGGAGATTCTATCAAACTACAACAAACAAGAAACGTTATAAACAAGTTTTCTATTAGTAAGTGCGCCAAGGCCGACAACTGCATCAAGTTATTAGAAACGTCAATGCTGGAGAAGATGATGTTTGAGCAGAGACAGAAGTCCATGGGCGCTTAACTGGTGATGAGATGTAGGGACAGAATTGAGGAAATATATGGCCTAGCATTCTAAAATGAACATCTCGAGGGTGAAGATAACTTTCTGCAACCGCCTCTGAATATTTGTGTGATGTTTATTCTGTTGATATAATTTTTTTTAAAGAGCTTATATATATTTTTAAGCCTTTATAATTGTCATATTAAATATTCACAAATGATCTGACATATTTCATAATTACCCATATGAGACCCCACCCCGAACACACATTGATGTTGATATAATACTAATGCTATCCTAAGAAAGGATAACATTTTATTGAGAGAGAAACATGCATATATGCACGCAAAGTTGTAAATTTGCATGCATGTGAATTATAACACGTGATATGCACGTGAGTAGTCTAGTTGTTAAATTTGTGTTACCTATCAAGAAGAAATGGAGATTATATTATTAAAATATTTCAAAAAAATCAAATATTCATTGACAATTTTAGTTAGCCTATAGAAAGTGCATATCACATGCATATGCACGTGAATAATCGAAGCATAATATGCACATTGATATTTTAAACTTCAACTAACATTAGCAAACTGATTGAATTTGTAAAATCCTAACCCTTGCTAAACAACTTTCATGGAGATTCTATCTGACTACAACGGCAAAAAAAACTATAAACATGTGTTCTATCGGTAAGTGCGCTAAGACCGATGACCGCATCAAGTTATTGGACACGCCAATGCCGGAGAATATGATGTTTGACCAAATACAAAAGTCAATAGGCGGCAAACAGGTGATGAGATGTAAGGACGGGAATGAGAAAATTTATGGCAAAGCATCCTAAAATGGACATCTCGAAGGTGAAGTAAACTGTCTACCACCGCTTCTGAAAATTTGTGTGATGTTTGTTACATTGTTGTACAATTTTTTTAAAAAAACTTTCATATATTTTTTATGTATTTATAAATGTCATATTTGAAATTCACTAATTTTACATATTTCATAATTACCCAAATGAGACCACACTCCAAACACACATTGATGTTGATATAATACTCTTGTTATCCTAAGAAATGATGATATTTTTTTAGAGAGAAAAAATGCATATATGCACGCAAAGTTGTAAAGTTGCATGCATGTGAATTATAGCATGTGATATGCATGTGAGTAGTCTAGTTGTCAAATTTGTGCTAACTATCCAGAAGAAATGGAGATTGTATTATTAAACTAATTCAAAAATTAAATATTCGTTGATATTTTTAGTTAGCTTATAGAAAGTGCATATCACGTGCATATGCATGTGGATAATCGAAGCATAATATGCACATTGATATTTTAAACTTCAACATAACATTAGCAAACTGATTGAATTCGTAAAATCCTAACCCTTACTAAACAAATTTTATGGAGATTCTATCTGACTACAACGGAGAAGAAAAGTTATAAAAAAGTGTGATATTGGTAACTGCGCCAAGACCGATGACTGCATAATGTTATTGGACACGCCAACGCTGGAGAAGATGATGTTTGATCAAAGACAGAAGTTTTTGGGCTGTAAACTGGAGGTGGGATGCTGGAATAGGAATCAGAAAATTCATGACCAAGGATCCATAAATTTACACCTCGAGTGTGAAGAAAACTCTCAAGAACCGCATCTGGAAATTTGTGTAAGATTTGTTCTATTGGTGTAAAAATTATGTGTCTTACTAGCCCATGAACATTGGTTAGATTTTTTTTCTTCTCCAGCAGTGTTAGAATGCAATATCTTCGTAATTGTAGGGTAATGGATTTTACATGTAATTCTGAAACAATGCTTGTTCTCGTCTGGATGCTTACTATTGTATTACGTACTTACTACACTTGTTAATATTGCACACTTATGTTCACATGATATTTAAGTCTTCACCATATGGGAAAAATTCTATATATAAAAAGTGTTTTATGCATGAACAGTGACATGCATGTGAATTATAGCACGTGATCAATCTAATTTTTAAAGCTATTATAGTTATCAAGATGTAATGACGATTTTATTATGAGTATTAATTTTTTCCCAAAAATTCAATATCCATTTACATTTTGTACTTAAATTAATGCTTGTGTGCAAGTAAAGTGACATGAACAATAGCACGTGATATGCACGTGAATAATATAATTATTAAATTTGTTTTAGCGGCTCAAATCCAAAGAAAACATACAGGACAAAAGATAATATGATCCGTCATTTTCTAACAACGGTGAATATGATCCATCATCCTTGATATCATCCTCGTGGGTAAGTGTGTTTATGTCTATCACACATCCATTACCATTTTTATTATATGCTTGTTGAAATTTTATGTTAAAGCACTACATCTTTCGTTCTTGTACAGATTGTCAATGCATTATAACTTTGCATCTGAATAAACAGCTTCTCAAACACCACACAGTAATAAATCATCTTACTTTCAAACTCGTTGTCTTAGGAGCTTATTGAATCAAGTTCTAGGGTTTTCAAACACAGAATGCATGTCGTGTGGGGAAAGGTTCTTCTCACCTCAGGACCGTTTAGGCTGAGAGGCACGAGAATTTTACAACTGAAACTAGATTAAAGCAAATGAAGTGAAAAGTTAGAGAACCCCAGATCTAGCTTTTCAACATTCTGTTTGATTATCACCCCAATCCAGTACTCAACTACTGCAGCATAACCGGAGTATAGCGGCATAAACTTGATTCTAAACTTCTTGATGGATCCACCTTTGAATTGAAGCAAGAACGCATTAACGAAAAATTCTTTTAAAAAACTTCTAAACATTATTCCAGTCTCTATAATTGTCATATTTAAAATTCATAAAGGATCTGGAATATTTTAAAATTACCCAAATGCGACCCCACCTTGAACACACATTTATGTTGATAAAATACTCATGTTAATTATCCCAATAAAATTAACATTTTGTTGAGAGAGAAAATTCATTAATGCACGGAAAGTCGCAAAGTGGCATGCATGTGAATTACAGCACGTGATATGCACGTGAGTAGTCTAGTTGTTACATTTGTGCTAGCTATTCAGAAGAAATGGAGATTTTATTATTAAGCTATTTTAAGAAAATGAAATGTTCATTGACATTTTTAGTTAGCCTATAGAGAGTGCATGTCATGTGTAAATTGGTGATCAGATGTATGGACGTGAATGCTGAAATTTATGGCCAAGCATCCTGAGGGTGAAGGAAACTTTCAAGAACCGACTTCGAAAATTTGTGCAAGGTTTGTTTCGTTCATGTAAAAAAAATTAAAAACATCTTTATTTCTTTAAGTCTTTATAATTGTCATATTCAAAATTTACAAATGATCTGACATATTTCAAAATTACCCAAACGAGACCCTACCCTGAACACACATTGACGTTGATGTAATACTCATGTTATCTCGAGAAATGATAACATTTTTTTTAGAGTAAAAATGATTATATGCATGCAAAGTGGCATGCATGTGAATTATAGCACGGCATATGCACGTGAGTAGTATAGTTGTTAGAATTTTGCTTGCTATCCAGAAGAAATTGAGATTTTATTATTAAACTTTTTCAAAAAATGATATTTGCACTGACATTTTTAGTTAGCCTCTAGAAAGTGCATATCACATGCATATGCACGTGAATAATTGAAGCATAATGTGCACATTATAATTTTAAACTTCAACATAACATTAGCAAACTGATTGAATACGTAAATTACTAACCATTGCTAAAGAACTTTCATGGAGATTCTATCTGACTACAACGGAGAATAAAAGTTATTAAAAAGTGTGCTATCAGTAAGTGCGCCAAGACCAGCGACCTCATCATGTTATTGTACACGCCAATGTCGGAGAAGATGATGTTTGACCAGAGACAGAAGTCAATGAGCTACAAACTGATGATGAGATGTAGGGACAGGAATGAGGAAATATATAGCCAAGCATCCTAAAATGGACATCTCGAGGGTTAAGGAAACTTTAAAGAACCGCCTCTGAAAATTTGTGTTATGTTTGTTCTGTTGTTGTAAAAAAATTAAATAAAAAACCTTCTATATATTATTTAAGTCTATGTAATTGTCATATTTAAGATCAAATCAAAGCTCGAAATTGATAGTAATAGCAGCATAGAAGAGTCACCGAATGCATAATATGAATAATATTATTCGATGACAATTGGTGCATCAATAGTGCCACCATCAACTTCTGCAACTTCATCACAAGGAATGAAGCAGTCCTCAGTATAACGACCTTGAACACAATCCTCGTTTTGCTGTTCTCCGTAAGCTCAAAGAAACAGGCATCCACAATTTTCAGTTCAATCCTAAAGAAATAAGATATTCTTGGTTACTTTACATTCTTTCCAATCCTATTCTTCACTCTGTAATAAAGTGTAGATGTAATTACACTATTATCTAAAGAGCAAAATTATGTTTGACCGTCAATATCTCTACCTAAATATATCAATTCCGAATAAAAAATTGACATTTAAAAAATGAGTCCGTTTCCTTCAAAACCGTCTCATGGTAAGACCAAGGGCAAATCACAAATAATAAAACCTTTAAATGGGAGTATTTCAAAATTTAAGGTCAAAAATACAAATATATAGTGCTTTGGGTATTTTTAAAAATTTTGCAGAAACAGAGAGACCATTATGCAATTTATCACAAATAACGTTGAATCCCTTGTTCTCCCTCTTTGAAACTGCCATCACCAGTTGGTTCACAGTCGAACCAATGTCATTTACAGGCATTTCCTCAACAAATTTTCCATTCTCGTATCTTCATTTCTTAGTTGCCGAATATTCGAGATGTTGGGTTGATTGTTTGGGATAATTTGGAGCTCGACACGATCCCGTTGTAGGCGTCTTCGGCAGCCGGTTTGAAAACAAATGGGTTGAGAACGTCGGGAATTGAGAATTCAGGGATGATCTTGGTTGGAGTTACATGGATGGTCTAGGTTGGGGTTACAAGAATGTAATTTTATCTACATTCCATCGGCAATTCGGTCAGAATTAGTTTTGGCGTTGGGTTTCCAAATTGGCCGGAAGAATCTCAGCAAACGGGGGATTATTAAGCGCCAGCAACCGGGCTTCCCTTAAACTCGTCGTCTCGAAGCTCAGTGGATGGAAGCTCTAGAATGCCGATCGTCGGCTACGTTCACTGTTTCGGTTAGAGAAGATGATGCGTCGCCAGAGAAGATGTACATCGGGTCGAATTCGGTTTGGCCTGATCTAGGGTTCTGATTTCTACAATATTGGGCCATCAGGAATTCTCTTGGGCCAACTAACATGGTCAATTAACACGGTCAATTAACACATCAAAATTTATTTGGTTTGTATAATATAAATATCAAATATAAATTCTAGCACATCAATCTTAAATTGTAAAAAATAAGTAATAAATTAAGTTTCAAACAAAACAATGAATTACACATCAATTGAAAATATTTGAACATCAAATAAAAAAGGTAAAGCTCAAATCAAAATAGAGAACATCAAATAAAAAAGGTAAAGCTCAAATCAAAATAGATAAACATCAAATAAAATGCTAAAAACTAACATAAATCCTAAAATATCAAAGTATGCGCTATATGTGTCACTAATATCGAAAAAGTAAGCATCATTATTAAAATTTGATTTAGATTAAAACTAATTAAGGGTAATATAGTAAATCATTCATTAAATTTACATGCATTTAGAATTTTCCAACATGTATTTAGATTTGTCCATTATTAAATCTGGTTTGTGAAGTGCGTTCATGGTTTTCAGGCAGATGATGATATGGAGCCGATAATTAAAATTGCATTTTAACCACGAGAAATTAAAATTTCCTTTTCCTGAATGGTTTCGCTTTTCTTTTAAAATTTCTTTTTTTCAAATGGATTACTTCATTATAATGTGTGTAAAATCGCAAATCCTTTTGCTATAAATACGCACACTCTCTACTGCAGAATTCACAAGTCATTTCCTTAAATTGTTTCCGTTGGACATATATTGATTTAATCATGCGAAAATTAAATAATGAAAATTGAATGAGTAATTTACATATGCAAGAATAATGTTGTGCGGAATACCGAGAAAGAACAAGCAAAGAAAATAAAGCGAAAGACAAAACACTAGAATTTACGTGGTTCACCAATTGGCTACATCCACGGCCGACCAAGATCGGATTCCACTAGAGAGTAAAGGGCAGAATTACAGATTTCCTACTCTCTACCAATCCTATCTCTTAGGGTTACAATAAAAGGACAAGACACTATATATAGCCCTCTCCACCTTAAACCCTAACCCTAATGCCTTTGGGCCCAAAAACATTTTGGCTCAAAACCAGAACAGAAGACAGAATACCAATAACAGGCCAAACAGAGGACATGCTATACCGTCGAGTCGGGGGTGTCTCCGTCCCCCGGACCCCCAGGCCAGGGTGCGCTCCGCCAGGCAGCGAGACCCCGTACCAACCTGTCGAAACGGCTAATATGTATTCAAGACATACCAACAAATAATGAACCTTTATTAATTATTCAAACATATAATCGAAAAGATTAAATTTTTAATAATTAAAGCATATATACATGTTATAAATAAAACATGTTTCATCAACATATGTAAACGATGGCTGAAATTTTTGAATATTTCCCAACTCTGCCCGAAGATCTCATCACTGGGATACTAGTACGCCTCGAGACGTGAAGGCCATTGGGCGATGCAAGTGCATTTCGAAGACATGGCGATCTCTGTTGTCCGGTCTGTTCGCAAAATCCCCCGTAGATGGCCCCAAAAGCATCGTATTTTTCGATGATTCCGATGAAGCGGATTTCCCAGTGTAAGTAATTGATAATTGTGAGAAGTGTTACTTTTCTTTCATTAAGCTGCTGGTATAAATAGAGTACAACAGAATCAATGAATCCCATGCTAATAGCTAAACATGGGATCGTTAGCTGAAGACTAGGTAGTTCCTAACTAATAGCTGAAGACTAG
>JAULKM010068763.1:0-12027 GCA_032355605.1 Rubia tinctorum
TTTATTCAAGATTAGCTTGAATAGATTTCGGCCATATATACTCATTTTATTTTAGGTATTTTAGCTAGATATGGTTTAAACTTCTTAAATCTGCCATAGTTCTTTTCAGTTTCTAATGAGAATTACCAAATCCCGTTTTGTCTATATTTCTGAGTGGGTGAATTATATTCTATAAATAGAGGAGGCCATTCGCGAAATTATAAACATTATAATCAATCATATATTCAGAATTTTGGGATCATTCTTTGTGCTTGAGAGCTATTTTCATTGTTACTTAATCATACAGGTTAATTAATTATCAATAACCTTGTGAACTAATCCCGTGGCTAGTTAGTGAGCAAGTCAAATTTGGGAGCATCCCGAGGGCTAGGTTCATGAATTTTGTGCATCTAATTGAGGGTTTGAGAGATTCCTTCATTCAGTCAAAGATTAAATTCCACAATCTAGATTCTTTGCAAGGAGAAACATATCAGTTGGTATCATAGCGAAGAAAAGTTTGGATCAGAAGGTTTCCAATGAAGAAGAAGACGTGTGTGGTCTTCACGCGCAAGAAGACACTCAGGCACATGCATCTCACGCGCACGACATTGGAAGGCGGGTGTTACACATGCGCGAGCCAGATTGTACATATCTTCATATTACGAGTTGGTAATTTTATTATGATATATTGATTTTATCGTTAATTATTGGATTATCTTACCTTGTATTTCTTTTCTCGCAAATTGAAAGAGTTGTTGCCCGGTCACCGTTTAAAAGCAAAATTTTGCAGGGATGGCGTGGGACATTTATGATATGAATATCCTTGCGACGACTCTAGATTGCGGAATTTGAGATTTTTGACCTCGCAAGGAATCTCGCCCAACCTAGTGTAGACACGAAATTCAAGAATCTAGCCCTCGGGTATTCTTAATCTTAACTTGCTCACTAACTAGCCTGCGGGATTAGTTCTCAAGGTTATTGATACTTAATTAACCAACAGAATTAAGCAACAATGAAGACGCTCGCAAGCAATGAGTATAACTCAAAAATTCTGAATATTTTTTAAAAAACAAAAATTCTGAATATTTACTTGATAAAAGGTGATAAAAATTTGTGGACAAGCCCCCCTATTTATAGGGTAGTTCTCGGCCATAAACCCTAATTACAATTGGAAACTCAATTGACTTATGGCGGCATTAAGAAGCTAAAATCATATCTAACTATAATACCTAATTTAAATCTAAATGATGACCATATTCATCCAAGTAATTCAATCCAAATATTTGATGAATTCTTGAATGAATCTACCATATCTAAACCTACCAAATCTAATTCTAATCAAAATAAAACTCCTAAATTGCAATATTTCAAAACTAATTCTAATTATGAGCACAATATCTAATTAAAAACCCAGTGGGAAAAAAGTATTGTGTTAATCTACTAAAAATACTAAACTATGAAAAATATAATAAATGATATTTTTGACATTTTATCATTCCCTCCATGATCGAAAAGTTTTTCCTCGAAATAAGAATGATCTTTAAAAAAATATAGATAAACGTCCTATGTCATCCTTGCAAAATTCTGCTAATGAACAGTGATTGTACGCTGACTATACAGTAGCTGTGCAGAGACAAGGATGGTGAGGCGGCTCTGACGAGATAATGAAGTAATTCACAATAAATTCAAAATCTCAGAAAAAATGATCAACCCGCTAGATAATGATCTCATACGATATGAAGAGATAAACAAAAGGCTCCGCAAGTGTGGATTACGCACCTTAAATGAACGTGCACGTGATATTCACGCACCTACGTGTTTGCTCGCTCATGTAGGACCATGCATCGTCTTCTTCTTTGCTGGCTTGTCTGCGTTGTACCGGAACTTCCTGCGCCACCGGGGATAAGAAGATCCTTGTTGAACTGATTGAGGAATTGAAACAACCAAAAGAACGACGACGAAGATCTGGCTGTTCGACAACTTCAACAACGGCGGATTCGGTCGGGGCAATGGCAGAAACGGGAGCTGCAATTGACGGTGAGCAGAGCAGTGAACCCGGAGATTGGTGGGAGACGCTTATTGGAGAAGATGACCTGTGGAAAAAATGTCTGGCGGCGATGTGGTAGCAGTTTCGTCGGAACTAGACTTGAGCAGCGGAGGAGTTCTTCTTCCGGTTTTTTTATTGAAAATAAAAATACAGATATGAAGGTACCAATTGATATCACGCTACAATACCAACTGATGCTTACTAATATGATGGTCGCGGAAACTTTTGCTTTGCTCTGATACCAACTGATATGAATCTCCTTGCGACGACTCTAGATTGCGGAATTTTAGATCTTTGACCACACAAGGAATCTAGCCCAACCTAGTGTAGATGCATGAAATTTAAGAGTCTAGCCCTCGGGGTACTCTCAATCTCGACTTGCTCACTAACTAGCCCGTAGGATTAGTTCACAGGGTTATTGATACTTAATTAACTCGCAGGATTAAGCAAAAATGAAGACGCTCTCAAGCCATGAGTATAACTCAAAAATTCTGAATATTTTTTTAAAACAAAAATTTTGAATATTTGATTGATAAAAGGCGATAAAAATTGTGGACAAGCCCCCCTATTTATAGGGTAGTTCTCGGCCATAAACCCTAATTACAATTAAAAACTGAATCGACTTATGGTAGCTTTAAGAACATAAAACCATATATAACTATAATACATAATTTAAATCTAAATGATGACCATATTCATCCAAGTAAATCAAGCCAAATATTGGATGAATTCTTGAATGAATCTACCTTATCTAAATTTATCAAATCTTATTCTAATCAAAATAAAACTCCTAAATTACAATATTTCATAATTAATCTAAATATGAGAACACTACCTCATTAAAAAAACCAGTGGAAAAAAGAGTATAGTGTTAATCTACTAAAATTACTAAACTAAGAAAAAAATATAATAAATGACCTTTTTGACATCTTATCGGTTTATCTCCAATTATTATTGAAGATCATTCACATTTGGAGAAAGAAAATTTTCGACCAAGGAGGGAATGATACGAAATCAAAAATATCATTTATTATATTTTCTTGGTTTAGTATTTTTAGTAGGATAACATTATACTCTTTTTCCCACCGCGTTTTTTTATGACTTAGCGTGATCATTTTATTTTTATTCATTTTAGAATAAGGTCCATTAACTCGGTCATGTTGTCTTAGAAGAGTTTTGGCAATATTTTAATTAGGGTTTAGAATATTTAGTTTTGATTTTACTAGAATTATATCTAGTAAGATTAGATAAGGCAATATTTATTCAAGATTAGCTTGAATAAATTTCGGCCATATGTACCCATTTTATTTTAGGTATTTTAGTTAGATATGGTTTTATCTTCTTAAAACTGTCATAATTTTTTTCCAGTTTCTATTGGGAATTACCAAATCCC
The DNA here is from genome assembly GCA_032355605.1 of Rubia tinctorum. Taxonomy (NCBI): domain Eukaryota; kingdom Viridiplantae; phylum Streptophyta; class Magnoliopsida; order Gentianales; family Rubiaceae; genus Rubia; species Rubia tinctorum. The sequence continues at coordinate 3,420 of JAULKM010068763.1, forward strand.
ATTCTGTTTCTATTTCTGAGTGGCTGAATTATACCATATAAATAGGGGAGGCCATCCACAAAATTATACACATTATTATCAATCATATATTCAGAATTTTGAGATCATTCTTTGTGCTTGCGAGCTATTTTCATTGTCACTTAATCCTGCGAGTTAACTAAGTATCAATAACCTTGTGAACTAATCTCGCGGGCTAGTTAGTGAGAAAGTCAAAATTGAGAGCATCCTGAGGGCTAGGTTCTTGAATTTCGTGTGTCCAATTGAGGTATTGCGAGATCCCTTCATTCGGTCAAAGATTTAATTTCACAATCCAGAGTCTTCGCAAGGAGATTCATATCAAAAACCTTCACGATTCATACATACACACCGTTAATTTGAAAATTACAGGTGTAAGTCAAACGAGTATAAAAATAACTGAACCTAAAAGGTTGCAACCCACAATTTCCTTCCTTAACTCCCCTTCCCATATAATTCTCCCTTAAACTTCCATGGAAATTGACCATCATAACTCCTCATAAATCCACCTAACTCCTCATAACTCTTCAACCCTTACTCTCATTTGCTATAAGAGATCCAAGAAGACATCATTTTGTACAACCCTTCATTGCTTACAACCCCCTTTCAAGGTGAGTGAAAATTTGCGGTTACAAGTATTCAAGCACGCAAAATTCATTGCGTCCCTCAAGGTTAGTCATCTAGGTTTACTTTTCAATGGTTTTACAAGAAAATTTTTGGTTAGGAATCACTACAATTGTTATGCTCATAAAATGTTCAACAATATGCCTCAACGAAAAAAAAACATTGATTTAGGCCGGCTATAAATGAATTCGAACCCTTAATCAAAATGTGTTCAACTATGTAATGATTTGCCTTCATTTGTGATATACAACTTTTTTTTAAAATTTATTAGGGTATGATTCATGTGGTTTGTGTTGGTGTTTTAGTCGCATAACTATGTCGGTATTGTTGTCGTATGGGTCGTTTCAATGGCACACTTTGTGTTGTATCAATGCCTTACTTTGTGAATGTACTTTACCGGCCATAGTTTTTGTTGTACATGTTGTATCGATAATGTACTTCATGTAGTATGAATGGTGTACTTTGTGTTGGAAAGGGTTGTGTGAGTGTACTTCTTATTACATTATTTTTGTTGTTCATGTTGTATTAATGGCGTACTTTTCATTGTATCAATGCGTACGTTGCGATGGAAATAAAGCTTGTTCTATGATTAATTTGTTTTCTCTACTCTATCTTTGTAGATTCCATATAAACATGGGAAGTTAACCACCAAGAGGAAGTGGCTAGGACTGCAAAAAAGGAGGATGTTATCGCCGATGACGTAGATGTGGCTGAATAAGAACTGCCGCAAAAAAATATTCCATTGGAAATAGAGTTTGAGGAAAAAGGAGCGCCCGGAGATCAATCAAGAAGGCAAGATAATAAATAACTGGCCAAAGATGAAACTTGGAATGAGGGGGATATTGAGGGAGACGATGCGAGGGGGTTGGCGCCAAACATCCGAGTTGCCAAGGGAGGGAGAGGCAAAGAGCACTCGCATAGGGAGGAAATTGAATAAAGAGGACAATGACTTGTCCAAGGCTGGGGGCCACTTTGGTGAGGGATTCGACAAGTTAGAGATCAATACTTGGTGCAGGAAGTGGGGAACTGCTACATGCCAGTCCGTCATGCTAGAAAATTAGAGCAATCCCGTCCCTGTTGCGTTTGAGTTTCACAAGAAAGACATGGTTTGCACGAAGAACTGGACTGCGTGGACTGTATACGAAAATTATGCATTCGGGTGCCGTATCAAATTTGGATCGTGGGAACACTTGTGTGATGTTCTGAAAGATGTAAGGGAAGAGGCGTGGAAGGATGTATTGGTGAGCTCTTCAAAAGTTTTAGTACAAGTGATGTTTACTTATTTAATAATCAACTCGCATTTTATCTACATGTTTCATTGCAGGCAAGCTTCAAAATTGAAAATAATTTGACTGAAGGTCAAACTAAAATATTGAAAAGGATGTTTTCAAGAAGACGAGATACCAACATTGGATTTGGAAGACGGAGGTGGAAAACAAGTACATACATTATGTCGATAGTGGTAAGAATAAATCAAATGTAAACCCATGGGAGAAGTATAAGTGGATGGATGAAGAAGAGTGGAAGTTGTTCGAGCGTAGGCATCGGACCCCCAAATTTTAGGTATGATTTACTACAATTAACATTACAAAATTTCTTTCTTATCACTTGCTTTTCTATCATTCTAAAATCATTTGATGATTACCCAATTCCTATCATTAGTCAATTCGAGAACATGCAATAAATCAAGCATCTATAAGGGATTACACCCAACACACTGGAATAAAAGGGAACTGATCTATGCTGGAGAAACTAAGTGAGTAGCTAAGGGAAAGGGAGAGGAAGAAGTTGTTCGATCAGGGCTTCGATGAAGAGGAGATTGAGAAACAACTCAATGAAAAAGAATTTTCGCTGGATAGATCTCTTATTTACCTAGAGTTGAACAAGGGCAAGAAAGGGGACCACACATCAAAAGAGGTTCGGAAAATTGCTAAGGACATCTTAAGTTCATTATATTGCTTGCACTTAAATTCATTTCTATATATTGTTTCTCCAATTTTCATATATTTATTTATTTATTTATATATTTTTGCATTTCCATATCAATACAGTTGAGGATGAACGAGGAGATGAAAAAAAGGACCTTGATATTGTATCTGGGTGAGGACATTCTGATCATGGATACAGACAAGAAGGATCACCCCGCCAGGTTCAAAGAGACTCAAACTAGTCTATCCACATATGTAGTTGTTCCTCATCTAAGCCGCAACAAGTGCGAAAGCAGTTCCTCAACCAAGAAAACCACACATAAGAGAGCATCCAATGAGCAACTGGTCGTCAAGGCCATGGTGTCATACTTTGAGCAGCTAGTCAAGGGTATGGCAGCTGCAGGCGCTGTTAACATCCCGGCAAGGCTTGCCGATCCAAAGAAGTTCATCAAGAAGGCCATGGTTGACTTTGTTGCAGGTGCTACAAAGTTGGGTGAAGAGCCCTGCGATGGAGAAGATGATTAAGAGGTATGCCTACATAAATATATATACATATTCCTTATAATATATTTCTTTTATATTGTAATCTATAATATTAAAATTAACATTTTCCTCAACTATCTAACTATTAGGATGGAGAAGATGTTATGTTGTACATCAAAGACATTGTCGGTAAGAAGATCATAGTCACACATGGGGTGTGACAAATCCCTCGTCGTCAGCATGGTCCACAAGTTAGTTTGCCTCGCCTAAGAGTTTGCGAGCCAATCTACCATTCTAGGGCAGGATTGCCCTCAGTCGACCATCAGTTCGATAGTGTTGGATAGGCCTTGGATAGCATGGTCGATTTGTCGGTTTCTTTGATAGGCCAGGGAGATCAGCAACCAAGTGACAACAATAAGGAAAATGCCAACATGGAAATGGACGATGATTAGGAGAACATTATAATTCTCACCAATGATGAGGTATATTTTCATCATACACTCACTATCTTTTCACACAAAATACATTTACAAGTTTTGCATTCAACAAAAGATATTGATGATTTCTTGTAACATGGGAAAATTGGTACATCTTCAAGTAAGTGATCCCACTCAAGCACCAATTACCGACTTTCAACGAGAGTAAAAATCATCAAAAATCCACCTAAACAGGTCTTTTACTATACCACAACCATTCAGATTTCTTACATATGACCAAATATTTCTATTTAGATTAAATTACATTTTGTATAACTTTACCCCCGCAGATTCGTAGCAGGCAAAATTTGATAGACTACCCGGTAATGGAGAGATACATCGTGGATTGCAATGTGGTTATCCTGGAAATGATCAAGAAAAAAGATTGCATGTTCTTCCCAATTTTCCAACCATCGACCTTTGTAGTCAAGTGGACCAACGGTGTGTGCATAGATGTATAGACCGAGTTTGAAAACAAGCTCGGAAACTACAACTCGATGACCTGGATCAACAATGCACAAATGGATGTGTACATGGGGTGAGTTTTGAACCTTACTTTCTTACTTATAATTTTAATCGTTTGAGATTTAATTCTTTAGTTGTCCTTTCTCTAACAGGCACCTCTGGGAGAAAGTTTATGAAACTAATGCGGGCCACATCCAATTTAGTCCTTCAAACATGAGAAATTTTACCGACGTCGATATTGAGGTCGAAAAGCATTTTGGTAATATCTGGAGCACAATGACGAAAACAAAAGTTGATTCTACATTGAGCCAAACATTTGAATGTAAGCCAAAATTCCTGGTTTAACAATTACATTTATAACCTCTTCCATCTTATTAATTAAATAGTGTCATTTTCCCGCAGATATCATTGGTACCTCATCATTATCCATCCTAGCACGAATGAGGTTTTTAGGCTTGACACACTGTTGGGGGGTATCAAACCAACCAACTTGATCGAAAATAGGGTGCTTTCTAGGTATTGTGATCAATCAAATGAAAATACATTAATGTAATATGCTAGAAGAACATAAAGATTTAATTTACTTTATTCACAGGCTTGTTTGCACATACCAAAGGGAGAACATGAAGATAGAACTGAATTCGACTACATATGGAAAATCAAGAACATAAAAGTAAATTATCCATTCCTAAACATCCATTTCGGCAACATTATTTACTAACTTAGAAAATGGGTACGAATAATGCTATTTATGTGCAGTACCAAACTCAGAATGGTTCATGGCGATGTGGGTACAACATCCCGCTCTTCATGGAAGAATTGGTGCTTCATGAAAAGTAAAAAAAAAATTATCCTTGAGCTAAAAATCACATTTCACAAATAGATATTCATAATTTCTATTACAAACAATATTCTTCACTAATATTGTAAGTGTCAAAATCGCAGATCTTCCCAGAGGTCCAAGGGGCATACCATGCTTATGAAATTCAGGGTGTCGCCGAGAGATGGTACGGTGCTTGGATAGATGAGTACCAGCAATAAGCAATCGAATACTTCGTTGGACCTGCTAGATGATAAGAGCGACATAATAGGTTGATTATTGGCTTCTTGATAGGTGTTTGGGGATATTCAATTTTTGTGATTTTTTAAATTTATTTGCAATCATGGTGATGATACTTTTTTGGTTCAATAAATTTGTGACTTTGGTTATTTGTATTTTCATACCTTCATACTTTCTTACATTTTCTCAAGTTAAATTTCTAATAGTTTTGATTCAAATATTTCTACCTATAATTGCCTCGGAAATTATCTGGGAAAGCACACCGAAAATCAAATTGGGCATTACAAAAATTATACTAAACTTAAACCAGTAAATTTAATACATAACGGTGTAAACAATGCATACCTCAGTAAGCTTGGTATACCAGTGTAACAATAGCAAACACCGGTACTTACAACTACCGGTGTAATTGAAATACACCGGTGTATATTATCGGTGAAAGATCATCGATTTCAATCAACAAATTAAATAATCTTCTACACCGTTATTCATAACTATATCGGTGCAACTATGGTTGTTCCCCGCCCCCAACAATATGGTACATACGTACACCGATATTTATAGTCAACACCGGTAACAAAATATTGCGGTGCCTCAAATATACATCGGTATATTATTAGTCACGCCGATATTATGTACCCGTGCATAAGAGATTCTACACCAGTATCATGTACCAGTGCAATTATTACTACCACGTACACCACTATACTTATGCACCGGTATTTTGTAGGAGTAAATTACCGGTGTAATAGTGGGAAAATACTGACCCTGACCTGCAGAAGTGTCAGTTCATCTCCGATGAACCCGTTGTTGCAGCGCTGATTATCCCTGCTTCGTCTCCAATAGTATCCTATGAAGCTTCCATTCTTTTGGCGAGCATCCAACTGATCCAGACCTGCTCCATTCTTATCCGAACGATTCCCCGATGCTGCACCCGTCAGCCACCCGAATCAGCACCAGTGTTCTATTGGTCTTCTTCAGTTCTCTGGCCGTGTCAGCGACAACAATCTTCACCAATCTCTGGCAGCTTATGCAAAAAAAAATTGCAAGGAGATTCATATCAGTAACTGCGAGAGAAACATATGAGATTTGATTATAAACATTACAGATTTAGAGTAAAACATGTAAATTATATGTTTTACTCAAAAAATGTAATGTTTCTAACCAAAACTCATATAGGCATGTGAGTTTACCAAATAGCTTATAACCCAAGTTTGACCCGGATTTTAATTGCTTAACCAACACTTTTTTCATCCTTTTTTGGTGAAATTGCACTTGAGTCCCTGGTTTTTCTATAGTTTATGAAAATACCGGCTTTCATAAGAGACTCTTAAATGTGAGATACAAATATTAAATATTATTTAAACTAAAAAAATTAATCATAAACACCATGCAACACGCGGTGGAACTTCATCTAGTATACTAAAACTTAAATTCAATAATTTTGTAAATGAGAGTTATCCTAAATATAAAGATGATATATATATTGGGAAATATACAAATATAACCCTATATATTTGAGAAAGTGCAGATATAACCCTGAAATATTTTTTAGTGCAAATATAACCCTAACTAATTGATGAAAGTGCAAATATAACCCTATGACACTATTTTCGAATTTGACAGGTGTTGACTGCATATAAAATGAACAAAATGCCCTCTGACCTAAAACCTAAAAGTGTTTAGACGGTTTTACCCCCCACCACCCCACCTCATTCCCTGCCACCACCCCCTTCCCGGAAACATCCACCGCATCCACCCCATTCCCGGCCACCAGCCCACCGTCACCACGGCCCAGGAACCCCGCCACCACTGCTCAGCCACCCCGACACCACTCTCCAATCATCCCTCCACCACCCCCGGTCACCCCTAACATCGACCCATCATCCCCCCTTCCCCCATCTTCCCTCCGCCACTAGCTCCGGCGCCACCCCAGCCTGATCCCCCTCATCTGTTTAGTTCACCGATCTGGAAGCTTTGCCACCTTCTTCTGACTCACCGAAGAGGATGAGATTCCAGGAACTCATCGCCAACGAGAAATCCATCGTCGTAGAAGGAGGGAGTGAGGCGGCGGCGGGACTAAGGAAGAAGGAGAAAGTGGGTTTAGAGAGAAAAGAAACGGGAAGTGAGGTGGCGGGTGGCGGACGAGAACAAAGAAGAAGGATAAAGGGGAGTGAGGCAGCGGCAGGACCAAAGAATAAGGAGAAAGCGGGTTTAGGGGAAAAGAAAGAGGAGAACGGCGGGTGGCGGGTAGGTTAGGGTTAGGGCTATGAATGTAAATTTGCTTTATTTTGTTTTTTAAAGAGGGTAAAATTGACATTTTATCAAATTCCGGCTTAAATTTTTCGGATAGGGTTATATTTGCACATAAACTAATTATCTAGGGTTATATTTGCACTTTCAACTATAACAGGGTTTTATGTGCACTTTCATGAATTATGTTGGATTATATATGCACTTCGCTCTCTCTCTTTTTTGGCCTTTTAATTTTTTCCAGTGATCAAGTTATGAAAATATTGTGTAAAATTTATCTTTTAGGATGATTGTAAATGTTAAGTTTTCATCCAACTAGAAGCTTAATATAACTGTAGTTTTAAAAAATTGTGTATAGAATAATTTGTGTTTTAAAAAATAAATTCTGAAAATTTTACAGCTATAATAATTTGCTAAACATATTTAAAAAATCTAAATAATAGTGAAAGAACTTAAAGTCTAATAGCTTATGCATACATACGTCTAGTTACTTTAGTTTAATTAATTATATTAACAGTCTAACATAAAAAAGAAATGCTACATATCATAATATAAAATTAATTTCACTTTATTAACAAAAAAATAATATGAGAAACACTAAATCTTTCTTTATTGGCTAAAGTTTGCATGGTTCACAGTTCAAGAACTGCTCCAAACAATTTGAGAAACACTAATCCTTTTTCCTTTTGTTATAATATAATTCAGATAAAACTTTTGACAAACTTCAGTGTTTGGTAAGGTAAGTCAAATAAACAGATTTTATAATTAAATAAACAAAATTACATGCATATTGTAGGGCAAGACTAGTGGTGTCAATTCGGGTAATCGTGTCGGGTTCGTGTCGGGTTCGTGTCGGTTCGTGTTAAAACAACTCTGGTAAAAACGTGTCAATTTTTAATTTTCGGGTCGTGTCGGGTTACTATCGCATCGGGTTGATACATGTTAGATTTTTTTCCCGTGTCGGGTTCGGTCGGGCCGGGTTGCTGTCAGGTCAATTTAAAACGGGTCTGTTGTTTTCTTCGGGTTCGAGTCAGGTTGGGTCAGTTTATTGTCGTGTCGGCTTATTGTCGTGTAATTTTTTTGCTCGGGTTAGATTGGGTCGGGTTGGATTGAATCGGGTTCTTTTTGGATCAGGTTCTTTTTGGGTCGAGTTAATGTCGTGTCGTTATTTGTACGCGTTGATTTGCAATCGGGTTTGATCATATTAGTTATTTTATTCATTATGTGTCATATTGGATTCATGTATATTTGGTTCATTCTAGATCAGACGTCGACCTCCCATCAATGATCAACCGACTTTCAAA
>JAULKM010068774.1:0-12026 GCA_032355605.1 Rubia tinctorum
AAGCTCCCACTTGTTCATTGTTAAGTTTAGTGTTGTAAAAACCTAGATTATTTGAAGCTAAAAAATGGATTCTTGGATGGTTATTTTTTTTGAGGGGGGGGGGGCTATTGAATATATTTATTACTTAATTTGATTGTTTATTGCAATCCTAATGATTGTGAGCTAGGTCGTACCCTGGGTTGTGAAAACCTAAATATAAATTTTTTGAAAGTGAAAAAAATGGAAGATGTTGAACACTGATGTCATGTGTAGTATATCCTTCCTTAAAATTTTTCTATGAAGTTAGTGTCATAATGGTTTGGAGAATTTTTAGTTTTTGGTTCTAGAATATCTAAGAAATGGCCTCGTGATGATGCGTCACATTCACAAAAACTCCATCCTGCAACATTGGGATTTGGTTTCGATGATGATGACGTATCCGATGAGGTAGGAATAGCCGAAAACATTGTAGAACATTAGAACGTATGATGGCTAGAAAATAGTTAACTCCATTGTTTTTCAACAAGTCGGGCAAGTGTTAGTCCAAACATCGTGCAAAGTTGTCTAGTTTGGTAACGAAAATCGGAAGAACAATGGTAGATATTCGGGATGATAGTTGGCATGAGGTACCAAAAGACTATAAGGAGTCCCTATGGATGGAGCGCAAGGTACCGTTATTGTCCATAGTGTTCTTTGCCACCTAGATTTTGATTCTCTTAATCTATAAATTTACTTTCCCCTCGTTTAACTCCCATCATTCTAAATCCTCATATGGACCCTTTGAAATTGATGCCCTGGATATGGTATGTCTAAGAAAGAAGGTAAGGGTCATGATGTGCATGAGTTGGCGGGAACACAAATATACTTTATATAGGGACTAAATATTTTCTTCGAAGAAAGGTGATCGCCCGTGGATAACATACACACACATTCAACCGAAGAGTTGGGAGATCCACAAGAGAAGGGCTTTGGAAAATGATTCTTACATTAGTAAAGTAAAATTAAATTTAAAAAGTATTTAGATTAATGTGTCCTTGGTGTTGAAACGTCCCTAACATAGGGTAAGAGGAAACAAAAAAATGCATATCCGGTTTGAATCATATTCCTCACCGATGAAGCCGTGGGGGTATGGATTAGTAGCAATGATGTTAGTGGAAGAACTTCTTGAGAGAGATGTTGAAATTGCAATCGAGGCCAGAATGACAAAAGAAGAGGCAAGGACTAAGGTTCAACCAATGGATGTGGATGAGATTGAGAAGTGTGATCTATTCCTCAAAGGTCGTCCAAACAAGGAGGGTATGTACGAGAAGGAGGAAGAAAAAGAAAATATGGAACGAGTGGTAAACTATTCAACTTTTTTTTTCTCCACTAACATATTTGCCCTTCACATGTGCTAACCTATTCCTATAATTTTGGTACTCAGGAAAAATTAAAGAATGATGAATTGGAAGGGAAATTCATACCCACGTTCAAGAACGACATCCTTTGTGCGGCTTCAAGAAAACCCAACTACCCGTGGCGTGTTAGGGGAGTGAATGCATTCTTAACCCAATGAGAGGTGTTTGGAATTACTTGGTACTATTGTCTTGCACAACCATTTCGGATTCACACGCTTTAGAAACATGCGCTTCAACAAGAGAAATGAATTGAGCAACAAGACATTCTCATTCAAAAGTTTATCCAACACACCAGGCTTGCTGTTCCCGAGAACTTATATGATTTGAAACCCAATTGGACTCCGTCATCAAGAGGATCACACCATTCTCCCAAAAATATCGAGGTTAATCAGGAGGCAATCATTAGAACTCTTATAGACAAAGTCGACAACCTCGACAAGGCCATCCTCGCAAGTGATAAAAAGGTATACATTTAACTTAATCAAATCACTCATATGCTTTTTTCCAAGAAACGCCTTCTCGGGGAACTTCCGATTTTGAAAGTTACAGATTTTGGACCCCCTCATTTTAGGAAGGCGGTTGGTCATTTTTCAAAGGCGGATTTTAACAACCGCCTTTAAGAGATGCCGTTTAAAGGCGGTTCTATTGAGAACTTCCTATGATTGATCACTTACAAAGGTAGTTGTGCCTTGATGACTTTGATCGTCACAGGTTCCGAGCTTGGAATGAAGGAACCGATGGTGCTTCCAGACTCGAAAGTAAGTGGAGCATCTATAACAAAGAGCTGAAAGTAGTACCGAGTTCATAGGTTTCTTTGGACTTTGTTCTGGACTCAAAATATAGTCTTACGCAGTGGTGTGGTTGAAGATTGAGTTCCTATATCGGAACTTTTAAAAGTATAAGAAATCCTGGTCATTCCTTACGGGTTTCATTTTCAAAAAACCCAAAATTTGAAATGGAAGTTAGTTTATAATTCTTCAATGATCCTACTTTATGATTATTCAATGAACTAATTGGGTGAGATTAGTTTACACTTTCATTACTTGGTATATCGATGTACATTCATATGTTAGTTTTGATATTGTGTTGAATGTATTGTTTAGGATTTTGGTATTTACGTAGGGTAAGATGTTGTATGTATGGGGAAACTTTTTGGACGTAATGATTATGTAGTTGGGTGTATTCCAAAGTCTTGAATGGTGTTTAATTAATAGGTTTATGGGTGAATATTTCTATTTTAATGTATTTACGTAAGTGGTAATGGATCACATCGATGTCATTTGTAATAATCGTAGAAAATTGCTCGATTACCTTCCTCTAGTGGAATCATTTATTATTTTGCCGTTTAAACATGCATCCTAGAATGGCTCTGTTCGTACATTATGTCCATTTAAGGATAGTAGGAATGATGGATATTTGGGAAGAAAGAAGTTACGTAAACATCTCATCATGCGTGGGTGGGGTTTCAAACAACTTACACCTCTTGGGTGTGGCATGGGAAGGCTTTGATGAGGAAATTGTTAAGAGAATGGAGACCGTAGAAGTCAATCAAAATGATGAATTTGATAAGGTGGTCAAGGATATTGCTAGAGAATTTCATGGAAAACTCGAGGCACTAGAAGCGTTGCATAATGAAAAAGGGACTCCGTCAAATTCTGGCTTCGAACATTCGTTATTGAGTTCGACTTTGAGAATGATGAATTTAAAGGTCAAATTTGGACGGATGGATAAAGTGATGACAAAGACTCTTGAACTGTTTAAGGACTTGCTTTCTGAAGTTAATCTGATGCCTGATAGGTTGTGGGCAACGAAAATGATTCTTTGCCCATTGGGATTGGAGTTAAAAAAATCACGCATGCCCCAACGATCGTATGATATACCAAGGTAAGGAGTATGAGGCCCTAGATAGTTGTAAGATTCATGGTGAGTTTCGGTACAAGTTGAAGTGGGTTGAGATTTCCATTGGTGTGGAAGTAGGGTCTATGTCAAAGAAAAAAACACCAGCTAAAGTGTTATGGTACCTTCCTATCTTTCCAAGGTTGAATAAATTGTTCGCTCTCAAGAAAGATTCCAATTTGTTGCATTGGCACTCTGAACATTTTCAACCGAAAGATGATGTGATCCAGCATGTGTAAAACGATCAGCAATGGAAGACGCTCGATGCCATCTTCCCAGAATTTAGAGTAGAATCCCAACACACCAGGTTAGGCTTATCTGCTCATGGAATGAACCCATTCGGTAATATGAGTATAGCATATAGTTCTCAGCCTGTTATGCTAGTGATTTACAATCATCCCTCGTGCCCGATAATTAAAAGAAAGTATGTTTTGTTGTCGATGATGATTTTGGGACCTCAGCAGCCGGGCAATGCTATTAATGTGTACCTTACTCGTCTTGTTGATGGTTTTCTAGAACTATTAAAAGAAGGTTTCCGGACCTATGATGGTAATTTTGAAGAAGAATTTACATTGAAGGCTTTAATGTTTTTGCAATGTTAATGATTTTCCGGCATACGAAAATTTATTTGGACTCAGTGAAAGTACACTTCTCATGTTTTGTGTGCGATAATTAAACAACATTCTGTCAGTTGAACCATGGGTGTAAAACAGTTTATTAAGAGCATGGGCATTTTCTCCCTGGGAGTCACCCACGGAGATGGGAAAAGCAGTGGTTCGGTGGAGCACTTCAGGAAAGAGGACCTCCGACACCACTATCGGGTCACAAAGTATTTGAAAATGTTAGGCATTTGTCCTTCAATTTTGGAAAGGGGAAGAAAAATCAGCATCTAGAGGGAGTTGGAAAAAATGCTCTCTTTTTTCAACTACCATACCAGAAGGAATTGGCGGTCAGACATTGTCTTGATGTAATGCACTTTGAGAAGCATGTTTGTGATTCTTTAGTCATGACACTTTTAACTACCACTGGTAAAACCAAGGATGGTTTGAAGCCCCGACTTGATTTAATTGAAATGGGTATTTGGAAGAGTTTATATCTTATGACAAATAGCAATGATTGTTATCCCCTCACGGCTTGTTATTCCATGTTTAAGTCCTGGAAAAAATATTTCTGTGAGAGCCTTAGTAGTGTCAAAGTGCTTGGGTCCTATTTGTCAAACATAAGTTCATGTGTATATGTGAATGAGTTGAAGCCGGTCGGTTTGAAATATCCTGATTGAGACAAACTAATGTTATAATTGAATGTCATTTCCATAAGGTCATCACTATCATCCCATGTCAGTTTGTGCATTACTAAGATGTGTATGTTCTTCAAGAGTATTTGTTCGAAAAGCATTAGTGTTTCCAAACTTGATCGTTTGCAATCAATGATTGTGGAAGTCCTGTGTCATATAGAGATGTACCTTCCTCCATCATTATTTGACATTATGATCCAGCTGATTGTTCATTTGGTATGTGAGATCAAGTTATTTCGTTCTATATTCTTGAGATGGATGTATCCCTTCGAGCGGTATATGAAAATCTTTTAGTATTTTGTTAAGAAATGGTACAGGCCTGATGCCGGTATTTTGCACCGGTGTGTGATGGAGAAAGTGATTGAGTATAGTACATAGTATTTCAAGGAGGTCAATTATGTGTGTGTTCCACAGTCTAGATATGAGGGGAGGCTTGAGGTCCAAGGGGTAAGAAACGGAAAACTATTGAGCTCTACAGCAGAAGATTTAAATGTGGCACATCTCTTAGTCTTGCAGAACCACGATGATGTTGTCCCATATATTGAGATCCACATGGAAGAAATAAGAGTGGAGAATCCAAATGGAAATGAAGCCTAAGTTCTACAATGACACACTACAACCTTTACATATTGGCTTCGTAGTCACGTGAAGATAGGTACTCATCCTGAAATAGTGAAATGGTTATCAGACAGACCCCTTGGCATAGTTCTCTCATTTGGAGGTTATAACATTAACGACTTAACATTTGTGACTAAGTTAGTGGATGATAAGGATGTGTCTCAAAACACCGGTGTAACCCTTGTTTCAGAGGTCCTACACTTTAGAAGTGCAAGAGATAGAAATCCTGTGTACACCAACAATTGTTACATTGGTACTATTTCAGAAATTTGGGAGCTTGACTAAGTGACCCTTTGGGTGCCTGTATTTAAATGCCAATGGGTTGATTTTTTTAATGGCCAGAGAAATGAGGAAATGGGATCCACACTTATTTATCAAAGTCGGATTGGTTTGAGGGATAATCTATTCATAATAGCCTCACATGCGCTTCAAGTTTTTTATGTGAAAGATTTGGTTGATCCTAGATGGGAGATTATTGTGGAAGGTAAGAGGGCATTTCTTGAGGAATTTGAGATTGAAGATGTGTTTGGTTTTGGTCAAAATGGTTTGATGGTTTGAACAATGACGACACTTTCCTTGAAAAGGATGATTCGAATTTGTGTACCTATTTAGGCCGCACTGATCATGAGAAAGGAATTTGGGCTGATGACCAAGGTAAAATGAAGAAAATAATAAAGGGGAAGAAAAATAATAAAATAAGGAAGAAGTGCAAGTAAAGTTTGGTTTTATTTAGCTCATTTTGGGTTTGTACTTAATGGACTGAACTAGTTCCGAGATTGAAACTCAGTCGGGATAAATGGTCAAATTGATTTTTTTTATCCTTTATTCCCATGAATTATGTCTAATCAGAATCAGTTAACTACATAGAAGAAATTTCATGTCCCATAGCTATATCAACCGAAAATGAGGAAAATTTCTCAAATTTAAAAGCTAATGATAAAAACCTAAATAATATAGTTTTTTTTAGTATTTTGGAAATCACAAGTCAAAAGCAAGTTTCAAGTAGTTCACATAGAAGAGATCTTGATGAGCTCTTGATGAGTCTCTCAATTAGCAAAAATTTGTAGTGCATCCACTTGTAACAATTTTTTTAACCCTTAATGAATTTGGATTTTGATTCCTCTGAACAAACAATTAATAATTGTTAGTAGATAAATCCCATCAAAAGTTTTAAAAATTTTCCTAAGTAACCATACCTTCTTCTATCCTCAGCCTTTTGTTGTGGTCGGTTGCATCGCAATCTTGTGGCACCACTTGCGCTAAAAAATCACCCACTTATTCTTCACAAAGTATTGCTTGTCAAAATACTTACAAGCCTTATCAAGTTTGCATAGGGGAGATTCTTAATCACCATCTTTGACGATGCAACCCTGATCATATGTTTGAATATTTCCAACCTAGATTTAATTCTCTTACCCTTGATAATATAGTAAAACATCATTAGGGTAGAATAAGTAGGCTCTGTGATATGGCCGGGTGTCGGAATAATGCATCGAGCTATCATCTCAAAAACAAATCTTTGGTCAATTGTGAGATGACACAGATTAAACGACTCTGGCCTTCCTAAATCATGTATGTTCCTTTGAAATTACCTAAAGCTACACTCAAAAGAGTCAACATTCATAGACTCGGTATGTAAAGGCCATTTCACTCTATGATATACATCACTTAAAGACCCATCTAAGTCAAATGGGTACACATTTTCAGGAACCTTATAGGGGCCCTCGATAAATTAATTGATCATCGACGGACTGATGTCTATATCAAATCCGTTCATCCTTGTCCTAAAAATACCTCTCTCAATTTCACGAAAATTGCAGTAAAATTGACAAAATAGGCTGGTTCATTCAATGTAAATAGCTTGAGAATGGTTAGCCATCAAACATTAACACGGGATCGGCTAATCATATGTTATACTAAACATTCAAATCAATGAAATAGGGATCCAATAATTTACCACATTCTCCCAAATCATTATTCCTAGTTTGTACGAAGAGTGAAACGAACCTCACAGCTTCATGCCCCGGGTTTGTGGATCGAGAGTTTCGAGAATATTTTGAACCACCTCTGTTACTCGAGCTCGCGCGGTTGGATGTCAACATAGTTGTTGTAGTACTCCCACCGGTTGTATTTTCGAATTAAGAGGGCTATTTGTTCACTTCGGAGCCAGAAGATATTACCTAGGGTTTTTGAATTGGGGCTAATGATGAGGAATGGTATTTTTAAAAATAGAAATTTTGGTTCTGAGCTCATAACAAAGTCGGCTCTTTGTAAAGAAGGGTCGATTCTATGTTTTTGACTTGGAACACAATCTGGAGTGATTTGATAAAGGCCAATTTTTGTGTTCCGAGATTGAAAACAATTATTATAGTGAAAAAGAGCCATTTTTGTCCAGAGGAGGACCAGAATTTGGCCAAGAGGTCAGAACTTATGTTCCAAACTCGTAAACAGAAGCATCAGACACTTAATAAACAACCCAAGATCAAGTTCCAAACTAGGAACCTCGTCTAGGGGAATTTTACAAACCTCTGATGAAGTTACGGACTTGAAACCAATTCTAAGGCAATAGTCAATCCAATTAAACATGTAGTTCAATTAGCGGGGCTGCATAATCAACAAACCCTCATAGCTGATGCAAACGAAAAATAATGTTCTGACAATTGTTCTAAAATCAAATAACCATAAGTAGAACATAACCATTGAACTAAAAATCCACAAATCACAAACATTTTTGTTTCAAACACACCTTACAATGCAATTTTTTTAATTTAACAACAAAATAATCTAACAATTCATAAAATTATCTTCATGTCTTTAAATTCCAATATAAAATTAAAAAAAAAGTTCAACTATGTGTCTTCGGCGAACATTTATTAAATCTCCGGTTCGTTTACATCATCTCAGGTTCCACCATCCTCTGTTTCCGCTTCATTCTCAATTCCTCTTCCTCGTCATCTTCATCCTCATTATCCTTGGAGAATACCGGCTTGAAGTTTGACATGTTTTCTCCATATCCTTGGTCAATGTGCAAGCCCGACGATGAAATAAACTTGGCATGGTTAGCTTCCGCTGCCTCGATCTCTCCATTCAATGAACTAATGTTCGAGCAAAGGCATATCATATACCTACTAATTGCGATCTTCAAGGAACTTTCACTAGCTACAAATTGAATTAAATCATGCTAAGAAATAAAAATTCACCTTTATTTCATGAGTATTAAATTTTAATTCCACTTACGAGATGAAGATGCCTCGCTCCGGGCCGTTGTAGCTCAATACTCATATTTGCTATCAAACTCCAACCTCAAGTGTTTGTGTTCAAACCACGCCTGATCATAATAATCTATACACAATGGTTTTTCTACATGCATGACCCTCCATTTCTTGAACATCACCGTGATCAATCCTCCGTATTGGAGGTCTTTTTTCTTCCCAGCGGCTACCTTATGGTCAGCTCACGGGCAAAACCACCAGGCGGAAGTACATTCAAACCTATCCACTCGTATACTAACATCTTGTCTACTATTAGAACTTCAACTTCATACTTCTCAACCTGTTCCGGTGTGCTACACTCCCTATAAAAATATTTTCTACCTATAGCTACAGGGCAAAGGGGGGTGTACTTTGTAACAACGGGCCAACTCTAATGCTGGAATATTTCTAACGGACTATGTACATCCTCGGGGACACAAGTAAAGAGTTTGGTATAGCCCGCAGCTAAAATCTCATTTATAATGAATTTTACAATGGGTATTAAAATGCCGTTCACCTCACTGAGTTCATGGTTATTTTTTTATGTTTCCTAGGTTAGCATAAAATTGAAGCACTTCATAGTAAACATGCTTATCTAGTTTCAATAATTTGTCAAATTGGGAGTTCTTAAAGTAATTTACCAGATAATATAAGCGCAATTCACCAATATTTGCTGCACAAACAACTTTAGGATTGGTACATTTATGGCTGTGCAAATCCACATACCTATTTTCGGCCTACTCATTGAAGAACTTAGAACTAGCACCTTGCTCAATGTACGGTTGGTGACTCCTCGTTGAAGCCACTTTGGTTTATTTTCCTCTACGACTCCTAGCTATTATTGTAGGGAAATTTTTGATTGAGGTTATGTGATTTCTGTTCGCCCTCTAGGGTTTTAGAAAATTTGGGAATTTTTGAATCCCCAAATGATTCCCCTTTTTTTTACTTGTTACTGATTCCAAGCTCGGGACTTTCTCTAATCAGTAATTACATATACAACATAACCTTCCAGACTCGGACGCTCCTCGGGTTAGTTCCGAGTTTGGAATTTGAAAGACGGGCCAATAGTTCCGGAGGACATTAAAAGCGTTTCAAAACACCTTTAATGTCATTCTTGGTGCACATTTCCTCTCTTTTCTCCCCCAAAAGCCCTTATTTTCCATTCCTTCCATCAATTCTTACCCATTTTCATTTTTTGATTCACCAAACTACACATTAAACCTATATTAACCCATCTATAATTCACATTTCACAAAATTTCCTAAGAGGTGGGAAGATTTGGTGCCTGGGGTTTGTTTTCATATAATGTGATGGGAGACAGATATTATGAAAACTGGAAATCTAAGTCATTAAAAGAGAAAGTAAGTATCACTCTATGAAGTATCAAAATTTGAAATTCCTCTTTATAGATATTGTTACATTGTTAGGTTTTGTTGAAGAAAGCCACTTGTGTAGAAATATTGTGTAGAAGTATTGTGTAGAAGTATTGTGTAGAATTCTAGTATGAAGTTCATCAATGTTCCCCTATTCAATAATCTATATGTTATTAATTTAAATTATAGGGTTTTGAAAATGCAATTTATTTCACACTATTTGAAAAATGAAGTTGATGTCCCATTTCATGTTCATTCGATGTAGAAATTGTAGGACACTGGAATGGCGAATGGTTAGGAAAGAGTTGAATTTGTTGATTTTCAACAAATTGGGTAAATCATGGTCAAAGAAATGTGCAAAGTGTTCTAGTTGAGTCAGGATGATTGGTAGGACGAGGGTGGATATAAAAGTATGATAATTGGCATGAGGTGCCTAAGGAGCACAAAGACATCCTATGGATAGAGTGAAAGGTACCAGAATAACTGTAGGAAAGACCTATTTAGGGTGGTTCAATCAAAAATTTAAACGCACTTTCAAAGTGCCTTTAATGGTTTCGCCTTTAATCGATCAGAAAATAAGGCGGTTCGGAGAAAAACCCTTTAAAATCATTAACGAAGGCAGTTTTTAAATGCCTTTGAGTAAGGCCAGGAATAGCCTTTAATTATTTTCGAGCTCGGAAACTTTTGTATGTACATCGTATTGTGTGCACATTTCTGATCTCAGAAAATTTCCTAATTCTGAGCTCGGAAATGATTAATAGATTTGTTTCTGCTCTTTGAGAAATGAAATGTAATTTCTGGACTCAGAAATTGTTTCTAGTATGATGTTTCCGTACTCGAAAATGTCATTCTGCCTAACGGAAAATGAAAATCAAAGAGACGGAATACTTTTCGAAGTCGGAAATAGAATCTGGTCTTGTCGTATAAATTTTGTTTCATTAATTTTCCTGGCACGAAAACATTTTTGACACACAGCCACAATTTATAAACAATACAAGCAATCATGTTGCACATAAACAAACTTTTAAAGATAATGCTAACTGAACAACACTCTATACATAGGATTATAAATCACTACAAAACTATTCTGATATTCCTACGGTTTAATGTTTATCTAACTTGAGTGTCCCTACCTATATCGGGATTCCCCAGTATTGCGAACAGGTTGAGAATTAGTTGTTGAGCCAATGAATTCCGTGCACTGTTGATATCATCTTGCGATTAGTGCTTCCCATCCTTTAGGAAAATATGATAATTAAATTAAATTATTTAATATTTAGCATAGGTTACTTAGAAATATTACCACGGACAATTCTACACTTACTCAAAATATTTGGGAAATATTTGGTTTGTCACAATTTTCCTTCATTGCTAATTCAACCACTTCAACTAATGCATTGGACGGTTAGAAGCGTACCTGGAGAATTTCAAAGTAGGTTTTTTTGTAACAAATTTTCGAGCAATAAAGATTGAATTTGGAAATGAAATTAATAAAGTCACTCACAAGGTGTAGATCAACATAATCGCCTGATTCACTTACTCACATCTCCATAGGTATTCAAAATCACTCCATAAAGCCATAATTTCACATTTGGCAATTGGGAGGGCGTCGTCGTGCCTCTCAAAGATAGTATTTATATGCCCTAATTGCAGCTAACTAATAGAAAATAGATAGTAGCAAGTCAGGGTCGTCCACGAGGAAAATGGGATTTTATCGAGTGTTAAAATTAGTGAAAAAGCACACGAAGAATTTACTCTACATATGTGGTAACAAACTTAAGGGGTTTTGATTTTAGAAAAACACTACGATTACTTTAAATAACTAAATTAACCAATAATAAGAGAAATTAATATAACCACGATCACACTAGCACTAAAGATGTAATTAAGATGATAACGAGTCTTGGGCGCAATTGGTTTACATTTCTAGTCATCCTTTGATCATCAATTAATTAACCTATTTTTATGCATTAATTACATATTGTGGAGAATTTATCAACACCTTTCGGGTGAAGATATTTCTTGCCTCTCCTCGATTATAGTTAGAGTGGGCGATCGGCGCCATACAATAACCCTTACCCTCGTGTCACCCTAGATGATCGGCATCATAGACTTCCCCGAGAATAGCAATACACATGGATAACCAATACAACTAACACAATATCCTACAAGCGAGAAATATCGGGATAGCACAAATATATCTACTAATAACGACTAC
>JAULKM010068785.1:0-12026 GCA_032355605.1 Rubia tinctorum
TATATGTATGTATATCTTTATATCTAGTATAGTATTTACCATTATATGAGCAAACGCTTAGGAAAATCCCTTGTCTCTATGGACGACCCCGACTTGCCATTATCTACTCAATTATAGTTAAGAGCACTTTAGGGCTTAAAATTGAATCTTTGAGAAGTACGACAATGACCTCCCATCCTGTACGCCTTGTGCTCGCATGTGCAAGCTTTGTGTAGGTGCATGGTTTGCTGCCTTCATGTCGCCTAGTCAACCTCATGCTGATGGGCTCTGTCATGAGCCGTGCCATCAACACAGATTGTGTTGGGCTGCCTGGCACGAGGCCTTTTTGCCTTTTTCTCTTCCAACCTTTTCATGTCATACCTGCATCGAAAAACACTAAAACCAAGAGTAGTACTGTTCCAAACAAAATTGATGACTGAACTTTCATAAAAAAAAAACACCACCAAAAATTAATACACTCCAAAATTTTCACAAGAATTTTTTTACAACCACAAATATAAAGCACCTTATGTTCATTTTTGTCCTCATGACCTATTATTTCATGCATTTTTAAAAAACTAACAAGAAGGGTTTGATTAGTCACCGAAATTACCATCCTTGACACCACCAACAACCATGTCCTTGTGGACGGGTCTACACGTTACCTCTGGCTTACCCTTTTTCTTTGGTGAAACATACCAAAAATGTCCATCCTTCTCAATCAAGATACATTATTGTTGATTTTGGGAATAGGAAGGGATTTATGAGTGGTTAATTCCTTAACCCGCTTCCTTTTCAGCTCCAAGTTAGAGTGAAATATCGTAAGCAAAGCATCTTTAAACACACTAGAAGAGACATGTTCCTCAGAAGGTGTATCATTACAAAGTTCATTCATACAAGATAGATCATACAAGGTTTCTATATCGTGTAATACCTCCTCATATTCAAGAATCTTATTTAGGCATTTAACATTTTCAATCATGCAATAGTTCTCACGTTAAGCAAGTTATTCACATAAGGTTATTCCTTTACACACAAGAGAGGGATTAGGTGAATCATGCTTAGATTTTTAAATATCAAAACCTACCCAATCCATGTCATCCTCTAAGGTAAGTGTTCCCAAATGAACATCAATCTTAGTCCTTGATGTTTTAAGAAAATGTCTCCCAAATAAAATTGAGGGTGCACCACCATCGTACGAAGCATCAAGAACAAAGAAGACCGCCAGAAACACCAAGTTGCCCACTCAGACCTTCACATCCTTCCCCAGACCCTGAGGGCTTGCTTAGGAGTGATCGATCATTTGGACAATTACCCTAATTTCTTTAAGTTCACTTATTTCTAGGTTCTCATAAATGCAAGAAAGAATGACATTAATAGAGGCTCCTAGATCAATCTAGCATTCTTCACCAATTTACCACCTAAAGAAATAGGAATTGAAAACATGCCTGGGTCATCACATTTTGTAGGCAACTTCCTATGATTAATATTGGCAACTCCCCCTATTTTCAATTTTCCTAATTTCCAAAGTGGTTTGTTCCTCTTTTTAGTGCATGCAAATTTCAAGAATTTAGCATAAAAATGCATATGCTAAATCAGGTCCAAGTTTGAAACGCTAACCTCAACCTTCTCGAAGATTTTACAAATGTGCTCCTCATTGGTTGTCACCTTAGGCCTTCCCCTAAGTGCACTAGGGAAAGGTGGCAGAAGAATCACCCTTGTCTCAGGTGTTGGGAATTCTTTGTCGGGCTCCTCCTCCAATAACAATCTTGCTCCTCCAAGTTGGTTTTGTTACTCTCTACGATCAAGTCGTCCTCTAGTAAGATCTCTTTCTCAGGCTCACGCACCTCCTTCCAGCTTCTTAGCTTTAAAGCTCTCACATTCCTTGGATTGACCTTCGGTTGAGAAGGAAGCTTTCCATACTCTTTGGCTTCAAGTCGATTCAGCAAGGTGGCAAGTTGTCCCACTTGAATTTCAATATTTTTTATGCTTGAAAATACCCTATTCTTGAGATCTTCAATCTCAGGCCATGTGTGCTCCTTGAAGACATCTTGCTTCTTAGCCAATTGAGAGATTGGTTCAAGGAATTCTTCTTGATCCGACTTATAAAGTGAGGCATCGTTGTTAAAAAGCCCCCCTCCCCTCAGATAGGGTTAAGATGGAGCTTGTCCGCCTCAGTTGTACCCTTGCATTTGGTACTCCTCGCGCCAATGAAAGTTGGGGTGATCACAGTACCTTGGGTTGAAGGTGTTCGCAAAAGGGTTTTGTCTTTCCCCTCCTTGGTTTCCACGGAACCCTTGTGGTGGCCCCCTACCAAACTGTGGCTTATTTCCTCCATTGTTAAAATCCAACGCCTTAACTTCCTCCGAATCTTCCACAACACTTGTGGGCAAACATCCGTGTGATGATCAAAGCTGTAAGTGATACTCACTTTCACTTGTTGAATCCTCCATTTCATGAACTCTTCCATCATGGAAGCATGAGCCTAGACTTACTCCTCTAACTTGGGAGAATGAGATAGCTCATCCACGGTTTTCACCCTTGATCTTGTACCAAACTGCCTTGTATCATTTGTCATCTCTTCGAAGAGTGCCATTGCCTCCCTTGGTCACTTGTTGGAAATTCAACAGTAGCAAGCGGCATTCATCATATGCATGTCATCATTGTACAATCCCTCGAAGAAATAGTAGACCAAATCCCCCTCCTTGGATTGATGATATGGACAACTTGCCAATAACCTCTTAAATCATTCCCAATACTTGTAGTGTGATTCATTGGAAAAATGAGAGATGTTGGAGAGATGCTTCTACAACCCCGTAAACTGTGAAGCTAGGAAGTATTTCTCGAGGAACATGCACTTCAAGTCCATCCAGAAGGTGATGCAACTAGGTGGAAGGTAATACAACCAATCTTTAGCCGCATCCCGAAGTGAAAAGAGGCACGACCTCAAATTGTAGTCTTCCTCCAAGACTACAGGCTACTTCTTGTTGGTACCAACTAGATGAAACTCCGACAAGTGCTTGTTTGGATCTTCACCGGCTATTCCATGGAAAGTGGGTAAACACTGGATCATGCCGCTCTTGAGCTCACAACTAACATTGGATGGCAAGGGTGGGAAGACTATGCAAAGATGTTGATTCTCCAAATTTGGAGCCATGAACTCCTTCAAAGTACGATTATTGTGGCAAGTTGGGTGGAAAGTGAGGTTGATTCGCTCTCTACCACCACCCTAATTGGTTCTTATGGAACTTCCGATCTAGAATCCCCCTCCTTCATCGCCTACCACCTGTGTATGCCATTGGATAACGTAAAACTCCCAAGTTAGTAGTACGGGTGTGTGCCATAAACTTGGAATGGAACAGTAGCCAACTAAAAGCAACACTAGCGAAAGGGTTAGAAGTAACCGGATACTAGAAAGAAAGATCAACAAAAAAACCAACAAAAAACCAACACTGACTACTCAACTAAAACGCTATGTAAGTTAACTACTACACCTTTAAACTAACATCCCCGGCATCGGTGCCAAAATTTGACCTTCCCCCTCCCAGTATCGCTAAATCAATCAACGGGAAAACTACCAACTAATTGTACCAAGAGAATGACTGTTAGGGATCAATGATAGATATTTATATTGTTTCTCTCGTTCCTACTACTATCCTACCAAGATTGGTAGATTGTGGCAAGTAACGAGGTCGTCCACAGAGATGTTAGGAATCTAATAATCAACTACGCACCACCGTGATTGGGTTGCCAATCCAACCACGTTTTAGGAATAATCATTGTTAGTAAAATAAGTATTGGGGTGTTTTTACTAAATCAACTAAAATGAAACCGATCACGAGAATAACCTATATAAACTAGCATTAAGGGATTATTTGTTCAACATGATTAATGTCATTTCGATCATCGTTTTCACCACATGCAAGGAATATGAACCTATTCTAATGTTTTTGACACGTGGTGTGGTCGATGGACAACACTTCCCATACTTGTCACGTAGGGTGCCCATGTAATTTTCCATCAGCATCGCCTCTATAATTAGGGAAGAGCAATGATGGCTCTGCTTGTCGTGCAGATCTGAGTCTCCCCTGTATGATTATATCCTGGTACCTATCTATCATGCTAATCTGAGTCTCTCCCATACGATTACGTCCTTGTTACTAAACCATGAATGCTTCTCATTAGGACTAAAAAGGTGAAGGGGTTGAAGCACCTTATCGATAGCTCTAGGATTGCAAAGCTAACCCTAATTTTCTACTTTATCTATATCTACCCACTACCCTTCAGGCCAACTCGTCGGCTTACTAGTGCATGGTCGATCGCAATGTCAACAACGGCAACCTACGTGCACACACTCACGTGGATTCGGACCCATCTTTAGCCCAAGCCCACCTAAGTTTCCCTCCCGGGGGTATCAATAGTGCAAATACATGAAAGTAGACCTTGGAGTGTGCTAACTATGTATGACAATCATGCAATTCACAAGAATATTAAGAACAAGCGAACATAATAATCACAAAACACATAGAAATATGTAGATCTAAGAAATATCACAAAATAGACATGAATGCATGAATAAAAATATAATCCCCAAATTAATTAACTACTCTCTAATAATTGAGCCCAAGTATTTCTTTGAATTCAACAATTTTGGGCAAAAGAAAAATAAAGAGAAAAAAGAAAAAGAACCTAGAGAGAAGGAAGAATATTTTCTCTCTCTAGCCTACTATTGAAGATGAAAAGTGGGCATAAACTTAAACCCTAGTAGACAAAAGTCCATATATATAGTAATAGGGAATTGGACCTTGAAAAGGCCCAAAAATGGCCAAAAATCCTAGCAGCCAAACGGCATGGGCAGTGGTATCTAGCATGGTTCGTGTCACCCGAGTGCCCTTCGTGCTAGCACGGGTCGCTGGTTTGGCTTGGTTTGGCATAGCTCATGGCCTCGTGATTGCGGGGCCTGCTTGGTCTAGCACTGGCAGTGAGCCTCGTGCTCGTGCTGCTTGTGTCACCCAGCACGGATCGCTGGCTGGAGCTCTGTTTTTATGCCTCTGAGTGCACATCCCATGTCATTTGGCGGGGGTCGTCGGGTGGAACCTTGTTTTGCTCAATAACATGGCATGGGTCGTGTCATTATTCACACCCCATGGGCTCGTCTTTGCACTAGTGACTTGAAATGACACGGATCGTGTAAAATGGAATGGTACTTAGCCATTTTTGGAGTCGATCGAAGATATGGGACACGGGCAGTAGGGGTTGGAACGGTCTGTGCTGGGCCTCTGGCAAGGGCCTTGTTTCGTGGCATGGTTCATACTAAGCACCATTGACATGGGCTGTGCTAGGTGACCTTCATGCCGGCTCGGCTAGCCTCGTGCTCACCTTGGCTGGTTCGGTCGGCTGACTTGTTAGCTCCACTGCGGATGAACCGATGATCCGATTTGAGAGTTCTTGCAATCTATTTTATAGTGTTCAAGAAGATGAATCCAATGGTGCTAAAGGGCTTATTATTCTCGGATCCTTCCCACAACTCCGTCCAAATCTCGGACAATAATTCCTCTGTTTATTTCTTGGCCTTCTTGAACTTCAAATCCGACTTTCTCGAGCTTAATTCCGTCTACTACCACACATTGGAATCCTTGGACTTCCTTCAATCTACTACCATCCTTGCGAATGGCCTTCGATATCTTCTACCATCCTTGCGAATGGCCTTCAAATATCTTCTCCCACCGTCGCGGATGGCCTTCTACAAAAAAATGATGAAAAGTACTCACAAGCAACCTACTAATGAGATCACAAAGGAAGATATAAGTTCTCATGAATACAAAGTGTCCATTAGTTTCAATTAATTCTACAAAACTCGGGATTTAGATAAGAAAACCAATAATGGTCGTCTAAACTCTTTGTCATGTAAACCTAACTAAAACTAGCAATCAACCAAACAAAAGATGATAATAAATGTGTCAAATATATCGGATAACACATGCATAAAGGTGCACATCAATACTTAATGAGGTTAGCTACAAATTATTGTTACTTCTCACTAGTTTGATCTCCGATCATCATAACAATAGGTTTTATCCATGGACAATCCTACACATAATGATAAGTACACATTATTTAGGGTTCTATATTAACAAAAATACAACCACTTACATCATTTCCATTCATGGATTACATATACATATTAATTAGGGAAATATATATACATATATATCAATGAAACCTTAATTGCCATTTTCTAGGCACATTTAACATAACCTTATACATACATATGCAATGCCTAAATTCAATCAACACATAGTTAAACACGTGCTCTCATATGAATTGAAACTAACCTACAAACCTAAAGTGAACAAACGGAAAGTAGAAAATTTAGGTATTGGAATACTTACTTGCTAATTGAGTGGCAAGTTAGCACAATCCACAATGTTATTTCCCACATTCAAAAACAGGGATTTGGATTTTGTAGAGCCTTCTTTGAATTTGGAAGAAAATTCTGGGTTTTATTATTGACTTTGATCAAAGGTCCCAAACTTACTTACTAAATTCCGGCAGATGCGATGTCCTTCATGGGCAACAATAGGGTTTCCATTAAGGCGACAATGCATGTGAAGTCGATCATCTCATGATCGACTGATACTGCTAGGTCAAATACATATTTTCGATGTCGCACTGGTTACACTTTTTTACTTTGATTTTGGAAATTATTTACTTTAGTTATCATAAAATTGATGTGAAAAAAACTATTTACCTCGGTTATTTTATAATCGAGGTAAATAATACTATTTACATCAAAAAGTTGCCGAGATAAGAGAACTTTTAACCTCGATTATTTACCCCAAACCAAAACATTGAGGTAAAAAAGGCAAAGTAATAGGTGTTGTTTCTTGTATTGTTGCCACCCCATGTGGGTGTAATTGAGCAGGACCAATATTATATGAACCCAAGACATATAAAATATACTCGGGAATAGGAAAAGTTAGATCATATTGAAGTTGACACTCGTAAACACTGACCATGCCCGCAGATGGTTGCAATATAGCATCATTCATGGAAGGGATTATAACCTCACAATCAGATAAGAAAGGGTAGTGTTCCCTCAAAATAGATACTCCCTATGTCCTAGCATAAGCTGCACACTTACTATTTGAAAAATGTCAAACTTTGATCACATATTTGAATAGATATATAAACAATAATATTATCGTATGGGTTATGGTTGGATTCGTCGTAATAACTAGTTTTCAAATATGAACTTTTTATTTGTCATTATTATACGTAGGTAAACATATTAACGGTCAAACATGTTTTCTTGAAGACCATGAAAAAAATTCTATGCAGTTTATGTCGGGAATGAGGGAGTATGTCAATTAAAGTCAAAATACTACAACTTACCATTTCTATACTAGGTAAAGGTAGAAACTTATTACCTAAGAAGAATGCTTAAAACTTAAGTTAGAATGCTCTTAAACGAATGTACAACTAAACTTTACCAAACCCTTTTTATATTAAGTGTCTAATCTTATGGAAGGATAATAATTACAGATTCTAAATTCTCTTTACCCAGGGAGCCCCTGCTCATCCTGCTGTCAATTATGGACCACATAATGCACATTTAATATTCTTTACTTAATGATTAAATGTCCTTTATCTCATCTCCAAATATGATAAATGAGTTCACAGTGAATCCTTAGATAGGGGGGCTTATGATATAAACCTCCCCTAATTACAGGAAATTCAGGACAAAGATAATACCACGAGCCTAGCGAACCAAATAAAGAACTACCCGCTGGAGAAGAGAGAGAACATCGCTAAGAGCAGCATCTCGCCTGTAGCGAGCCATACTAAGTGAACCTAGAAGAGGATATGATTCTTAACTATAACCACGCCACCAAAACCATAATCTAGGAACATGGTCCATGATTTTCAAGGATTACGGAATATTCGAGCAGCAGAGTAGGTAACTGCAGTTTTCGAGAGATAACTCGTATATTGATTATATACTAACTTAGACATCGGAGTAAGATCCCGGGAACTTCCGGGGACCTTCTTTTGCAGGTTTCATAAAGCATTGTGCCGATTCCAGTATTTATGGTGGTTCGGAAGGAATTTCTCACGTCACAAATGAAGATATTTGTACAGGACCAACAAAGAAGATTCGTGGGTATTCTTTGAAACAGGTAAAGGTAAAAATAAGGAAGAAAAAAATTAATTGTAGGATATTGAGTGCCCCACTCGAAAGAGGGCAGGATTGTTTTCAAACACAAAATTCAGGGGTGGATGTCAGACTCTAAGAAGAAGAATTGAAGTTTTTAGCAAAACAACTGAAGCTAATGGTTTAGGGCCTCATGGTTGACTATGACAACAGGATCCCAATTGCAGATGTTCAGATAGAGCTGCGATAAATTTAAGAAGTTTTGGGGAAAGCTAATCATCAATATATTAGATCCATCAGCTTACTCACATGCTCTTCATCATCAGTTTTCGGTCACAAAGCTACCGCTGCTAGTTATGGGTATAATTAATTTATCTAATAAGTCTAATGCATTTTCAGCAATAAAAATGTCTAAAAACTCAAATCCACCAGCATACAAACTACCATCCTTTGTAAAATATTCTCTTAGAAATTAGTGCTATTAATCTTGTTAATATATAAAATTATGTTACAATTATTGAAAGTATTCCCCTTGCTCCATAATTTTAATCCCAAGGTTTACTTTCTTGGTGAAAGCCACCCAAATACAACTAATTCAAGCTCTAGATGATGTCAGTCATTTGCAGTCCATTCTCACCATTATAGAAATTTACTTTTGAAAAATATTTTTTCTGCCTTCTTTGGTCCTACCTTTGATCGATTTCGATCAAAGGCGGTTCACCACCTTCTACTGAGGTTTGAAATAGCATCTGAATTCGGAACCTATTTTTGAGGTCCCAAAACAGAAACTGCCGGAAACCTGATGTTTTTGGTAGAGAGCCAAAGAAAACAGGTATGAAAAGTAGAGAAATACTAGACCAAAAATCATTAACAAACCCAGACATGTAAACAATGAAGCAGAAAAACAATAAACAACTAAAAAGTTAAACGCGGGAGGGCACTCCGGCGCGGTGGAGTGAACGTCGGACCAGCATAGTAGAGTTTGCAGTGGCGGGGCGGATTTCCAGCAGTGGCAGAGTGAACATCCAGATTTGGATAGACGGAGTCTTCGTGCTGGGGTCTTTGCGGCGGTGGAGGGGAAGGCTTCTCGCCGAAGGGGGCTTTACAGCTTAGGGGAACGTCTCGGGGATGGGGTGCTTTGTGGGGGTGGAGGGACACGGTGGGGACGGATTCTCGCCAGAGAGGGCTTCGCGGTCGGTGGGGACGTCTCGGTGGAGGGGCTCCGGCGGAGGCAGGAGTGAGACGGAGAGAGGATGGTGGGGGGTAGGGAAGAGAAGCTAGTGGCGGAGTGAATTAGTAGAGAGTTGGGTGGGAGAGGGTAGAGAAAGAGTCAGGGGGAGGAGAGTGAGCAAAAAACTACTAAGGCATGGAAAATTTAGGGTTTCCATTTATATAGTGGCCAAAAAAGACACCCCCGTTAAAGGCGGTTCTAAAGTAAAATCGGTTTTAATTGATGTCCATCAAAGGCGTTTTCTCAAAAATCACCTTTGATCAATTTTGAACAGCCTTTAATCTCGAACCCAAAAGCACTTCCGACATCGGATTCTCATTCGGAACTTAATCAAAGGCAGTTCCTAAGATTGCTTCATTTGATCAACGCTTTTCCACTAGCATGAAGGGTTAATTGTACTTATTTACATCGATTATCCATATCTTTCATAATTACAAAATCTTGTTTTAAATCATCAAATCATTAGATGGGAGTATTTTGTAATTTATGGAGTGATTTGATATTTGTTTCTATTTATTGCTATTAAATTCCTATAATTTTCAAAACCTTTTAAAATATATCTAGAAATATAAATAATTTTAATGTTAACCTAAAAGTTATCAGAACGAAGATTTCCATAATCGATCTAACTGTTAGAGCATCTCCAGTGGTAGGGAGGTCTTTCATATATTTAGGTTCCACATGTCGGATTTTGATTAGAGCTTCAATGTGACATAATCAAATAAAATTTGATTGACGGTATTTTTAAAATTTTGATCTCCAATGCTACCGTCGAAACTACAACTTTAATATGACGTGTCAACAATTAAATGGTTAGCACTTTAATTAAAAGGTATAAAAATGAGAAAGTTTGGCCAAACTTAAATGCAATGAGATATTGAAGGTCTTACTTTGAGTTTCAAGGAATAGAAGCTCTATTTGAACGGGTCACTTAAAATTTACGCCACGTAAGATTTAACGCCTATCATTGAATTTTTCATTAGAGATGTATTTTAGAATTAAAGGTCTATCGAGATGATGTGTCAATCAACTTTTACCAAATTAATGCTTGCATTGGAGATGATCTTAGCCTGTGTAAAAAGAGACTTTTACTCGTAATTAAAGGAAATATTTTAAGAAAGTTTTAAAAAGTTTTGGTATCTGTAAGGATTGTTTTAAAGATAGGGTGTATTGTAAAGGTGAACATTTGGCGGGAAGATGTAATCATAAAATGAGTGATATGTAAATCATTCCTTTCTACTTAAAACATCTTTAATGGTTTGAGTATCTTTTTTATGTCAGATTTTAATTACTCCCTGTGTTTTATTAATATGCCACACTTTTCTTTTTATGTTATTTTTTAAAATTTGGCACACTTTTCTTTTATGGCAAGATTCATGCAATTTTATCCACTCGTTTTACTTTTTCCTTTCTAAATTCAATTTCATCCATTCTTTTTATTCACTTATATCAAGCACCTAAAGTTATGATGTCACATCCAACAAAACGGAGATAGTAAAATTTCAATAAATATGATGTAAGCAAATAGAATAAATGATGGTGTATTTTATATTTTCATCTTCAATAATTCCGTCAAAACAAAGTGTACATAAATAAAGTCTAAAATTTATTCACGTTTATATAATTTTGATCGTGTTAATTTATTCCATATTATGTTCAAATAATTGATAACTTCAATTTAGTTTTTATTTTACTCTAAAATTTATAATTCTATAAATAACCATTATTAATATAACGCACATATAAATTTCATTTTTTTTGTTTAGTTTTAAATTTTACATTATTTTTCTGTTTAATAAATAATTTTAATACTTAGAATTTTAATTTTTAAATATTCTATACGGTTATTAATTTAATTAATGTTTATTCTTTCAAATTATTAAATTGGTACATATTTGTGTATACTGGAATTTAAAATTTAAAATGTTAAAACTAATAAAATCAAGGTGAAGAGTTAAAGGAGTTATTAAAGTGAAGCCCTCACTTCACCTTCAATTTACGAAAGGTCCAATTGAAATTCTCAATACACTTCTCATCCATATCAAACTAGCCCCTTTAATTGACTCTTGCATTCGAGACAAAATTTAGTTTGATGGTCAATCAATCTGACGTGGATACTAACTTTTTCTAAATTGACTCTTGGGTTGGAGATGCTATAAGTACATCTCCAATAGTAAGCTACAAGGGCGTGTAAGGTGATACTTTTAAACCTACTTGCAATATATAAATTATTGTACCATGAACTCTCACCATTGTTGGAGGTGTCAAGTATGCTACTAGCTGAGTGTTAGTGCTCAACAAAGTATACCACTAGGTGTCGGATGTCATAATGTAAAATGCTTTAAATACAAATAAAATCACTTTCTTATTAAAATTAAATTAATTACTATGATATAATTGTATTAAAAATCTTTTAAAAATTAAATATGCGAGACCTATGAAGTTTTAAAGAGTGTAACTAACCACCGAAGATGTGTGTAGTTTGCCAACTCACATGCTTAAAAGTGACGGTATAACTTACCATTAAAGATGTTCTAACTAGACCGACCATATCACATTTTAATGCGGGTGAGTTGACAAACTACAAATCTCTCTAACAGTAGGATATAATCACTAACTAGCCCATGGGGATAGAGAACTGTGTCGACCAGGTTCCATTGC
>JAULKM010068796.1:0-28022 GCA_032355605.1 Rubia tinctorum
TGTTGAAAAGAAAAAAAACATTAAAAAATGTTGTGATAATATTCCCCCCCCCCCCCAAATTTTGATGAGTAATCGTAACTTTGGTCACTAAATACTAATTTGGTGACCATTTTATATTTCGTCATCTCCAATGATCACCAAGGATATGTCAATTACTTAACTCTTATGCCAAACACCTTTTGTGACCAATTTACTGACCAAGATTTTCGCTTGGTCACTAAAAATTTATTAGTGACCAAATAATTTGTAGTCACCGGAATTCGGTCACAAAAGCCATTTTTTCTTGTAGTGCATTGATGAGATGTGTCATTGATGTGATATCAATGCACCATTAATAAAGTCTTTTATATTTTAACATGGTATCAGAGTTTAAAAATTCTGAAATCTGAACCCTAGATAAATTTGTTGTCGTCCTCCGCCAGAGTCATCGCTGTCAAGCCGCATGTTACACTACATGTGCCGCCACCGTCATCGACTGCCCTGATAGTTGCTATTTTTCTGATCACGGCTACCACTTCAATGGTTTCCGCGATCCGTACTACTCTGATCTGCCGGCGAGTGATGTTCACGCGCCACCGCTCGAATTTATGTGCCACTGTGCTTCTACCTACCCAATTTGCCGATTTCGCAGCCGATGGTCACCGCAACCTCTTCTCCAACTACCGTGAACGTTTGTTGTTCGTGCCTACCGGATTCGCCGTGCGTGTTTTTCAAGCGCCGCACGTACCCCCACGCACTGCCGAGTCGTTACCACAGTGTCGTCATTTTTTCGTGACACTTACCTGCACCGATGACTACTCCTGGTTCAAGTTCCGATGTTGCTGAGTAAGCCCGCATCGCTGCTGAAGTTGAGACTAATAAGTTACAGAATCTCAATGCCGTAGATGATATTGCAGATTTACTAAAACAGTTGCAGTTACAATCTGGCTCTAGGGGATCTGTACCTTCTAGTCGATCTATGAACTCCTTACTACCTTGGTACCTCTGACTGACCCGATTTGTCAATCTGTCATTTACTTATCAAATTCTTTTAATGTATTGAATTTCTTGGGTCTAATCAGGACTATATCCCTACTATGTTCAATAACTTGAGCACAAATGTGGTTGTTGAAGGCATCACCGTCAGCTTGGGTCTCTGAGATACCACTGGTGAGTTTTTAGGCTAATTTGGGCAGAAAAAGTCATTTGATTACAAGATGTTCCTTTGCTGGTTTAATTGTTTGATTCTAACTTATAATCGATGTCATGCAAGCTATGAGAACATACTAAAATGATTAGATTGGTTGGGACTTTATTAATTATGCAATAAATGTTGGCTTTGTTTCTTAGTTTGATACCTAAAAGATATTTTTCATCCCTGAACTTCAACATTTTGCTCCTGGAACTCCGTTGTTTTTGTTGGCACAAAACTTGGTAAGATAATCTGGTTCCTAAGCTTATTGTTGCCTTTCAAATCAAAGAGTTTCATAATGCATTTCTTATTAAATGGAATGAACATATTTGTTAGTGATTTCCGATGGTTTTGATGGTGGAATCAAGTATTTTTAAAAGGCAATATAGGATGATTATTGTAGTTTTTTGGTTAATGAATAATTGTGTAGATTGATGCTGAATACAAGCTTCAAGACATGAAGAATATTTACAACTTTACACGGACATGGAAATGAAGGGCCAGGGTTACAAGAAACGTCTAGATCTGCAAAGTTCCTTTGTGAAGCACTTGGAGTAGTATGCCTCTCATTCTCTTGATTGATTAATTTTAGTATTGATGTAAAGCTTGCATTTACATGTCAAATTGGTTAACCTGTTCTTAATTTTCTATGTACCCAGAGTTTAGGTAGATTTAGTGGAACCCGATAAGCTTGAAGCATATATTTTGTATTTAGAACACATTTTTTTGTTAATTAATATAATTTGAACTATTTATTTCTTTATTATTATGATTGTTAAATTATTATTTTTACTGTTTTTTTGTTTTTTCCTTTTCTCTGGGCACAGCCGTGCTCAGCTTTGTACAGAGGAAAGACATTTTTTACTCTATGAAAGTTTTTACACCGGTTTTGTGAACCGGCGCTAAATTAACACTGATTTTTTAAAATCGTAGAAACCGTTTCACCCCCAACTTAGGCACTGACTTTTTGAACCTCCGAAAACCGGTGCTAACCTTTAGAAAAACCGGTGTTAGAGGGGATTTCTGTGATAGTGTTAGGAGGCTAGGCTACGACATATAAAGAGTTTCAGAACTATCCCCATCCAAAAAAGCATTATTATGCCGACCTGATGTAAGGGCCAATCAAGAAGGAAGCAATAGCCAACACCAACCGAATTATGGTTGGCTTAACTACATGGTATATAACATAATCCACACCCTCTTGCTGATGGAATCCCTTAGTCACTAGACGCTCTTTGTAGTGCTCAATAGAACCATATGTTTTGCTATTTGTCCTGTACATCCACTTACAACCAACAAATGTAATACAGTTTGTATTACATTTTTATTTTAATAAATTATAATTTGCCACATTTCATGATAAAAGCCACTCATTTGTCTTGTGTCGATGATACAACAATCTTTATGAAAAAATTTAAATTACAAAATACTCGAATTCTAATGTCATTTCTGAACACATGAAGCTTCCACGTTGCAAAATATAATTTAAAAAGCATATTTTTTTTGTTGTTTAAATTCACAATCCATGGGATTAAACAATACTTATTTTTAGGTCAAAAATATGTCGATGGGTTCTTCTCCATTGAAAAAACTTGATTCCTCTATTCTTCTGGGAAGAAACAAAACATTTTAATTTCAAGGACTTAATGATTCTGTTTCTTCAAAACCTTTCAGATGTAAAAATAATTTTTGAATCCAACGTTTAATACTGATAAAACATTTATTATCAGTCATTTCATTACATATCTAGCACTAGTGTAGGAGGGGACCATTAAAGGCGGTCCAAGAACCACCTTTAAAAACGTAAAAGAAGGCGGTTAAAAACCGGCTTTAAAAGCCCCGAGAACCGTCTTTAAATGTTTCCAAAATAGGAAATATGGAGCTATCCCTCAGACCTTGGGCATGACTTTCCAAACTCGGAAACTCATATTTTCCAAGCTCGAAAACATGTAAGTCGGCTCTTCAGTAATTTCCATACAATTTCCGAAAAACTCACGTACTATTTCCGTTCTCATTCTGTCCAAAGATTGCTTCTATTTTGGCCAAAGGATATTTATTTCTAAGCTCGTAAATGGTTCCGTAACTGATGTTTCCGGTCTCGGAAAAGAAGAATCGTGCCTTTGGTTTGGGATTTGCATAGTCCGAATATGTTCCCTAATTCGGAAATGGTTTCGGATCTTTTGGTCATAAAATATTTCTACTAATATTTATTGGCACAAAAAAGGCATCAATCTACAGCAGCAAATATATCACAACAAATGAAAGTATCTTGCTTGCTGAAAAAAAATATAGATAACGCTAACCAAATAATAATCTATAGATAGGAATGGGAAACACTAGGAATCTATTCTCATGGTTCTAAACTTTGTTATTTGTCTAATTGTGTTGCTCTAGTAACATCCGAATTTCCTAGGCTTGCTGACCGATTTAGTAGTAGATGTCTGGACAATGAATTCCTCGCATTGTTGATAACATTGATGTGCACCTTTATGCATGCGTTAGCCAATACATTTGACACATTTATTATCATTTTTGTTTGGTTGATTGCTAGTTTTAGTTAGGTTTGCACGACAAAGGGTTTAGATGACCACTTTTAGTTTTCTTGTCTTAATCCCGAGCTTTGTAGACTTAATTGAAACTAATGGACACTTTGTATTCACGGGGACCAAGATCTTCATTTTTTATCTCATTATTAGGTTGGTCGTGAGTACTTTTTATCATCTTTTTGTAGAAGGTCATCCGATAGAGTGGTAGGAGATCATTCGCATGGATGGTAGAAGATATTGAAGGTTATTCACAAGGATTATAGTAGATTGCAGGTCACAGATTCCAAAGCATGGTAGTAGATGGAATTAGGCCCAAGAAAGGGAAATTTGAAGTTCAAGGAGACCAAGGAAGAAACAGATGGATTATTGCCTTAGGTTGCACGGAGTTCTGGGGAAGATTTGAGAATAATCACCCCTTGAGGATGATACCAAGAACTCCCAAATCAGATGAATGGCTCATCCGTAGCCGACCGGATCAGTCACGGCCAGCATGAGGGCATAACCTAGCATGGCCCATATCCTTCAACACGGCATGTGCCAGGGGTCCAGCACAAGTCGCGCCAAGCCCCAGCACGGACCGTGCCATCTCGTGCCGGTCGTGTGCCTATGTCATCTTTTCGCTCCAAAATTCGGCTAAGTGTGGGTGTGGAACGTCTCATTTCACACGGCCAGTATCGTTTCAAGACACCAATGTCAAGACCAGCCAACAGGGTACGAAAAACAACACATCTCGTGTAGGGATATTAAGAAAAATGAGGTTTAAGACATCAAGGCACGCCAAACAACTCGTGACGCGGATCAAAAGGAGCAAAAATGAAGTGCCGGTTTGCATGGGCTGCGCCAGAACAAGGTTGGCACGTTTCAAGGCCAACATCCCGCACCAGCACGAAGAGGGTCTCGGCCGACAAGGACCGTGCCAGATTCCACCCCCCGTGCCGTTTACGGCTGATAGGATTTTTGGTCATTTTTGGGCCTATTTTTAGGCTTCATTCCCTTCTAGTATATATATGGACCTATATCTACAAGGGTTTAATTTTATGCCCACTTTTTCATCTTGAAGAGTAGGTTAGAAAGAGAAAAACACTCTTCCTTCTCTCTAGCTTATTTTCCTTCTTCTATTTTTTTTTCTTTTGCCCAAAAGTGTTGAATCCAATGAAATACATGGGTTCAATGCTTAAGGAGTAGGGATATTACTTGGGGATAGTATTTTTATTCATGTTTTGATGTTCATTTTGTGAGACTTCATAGATCTACCTATTTCTATGTGCTTTTGTATTATTATGTTGGCTTGTTCTTAATATTCTTATGAATTGCATGATTGTCACACTTAGTTCACACACACAAAAGTCTACTTTCATGTTTTTGCACTATTTCTACCCCCCGGGGAAGGAAACCTAGATGTGGTTGGGGTAACGATGGGTTCGGAACTGTGTGGGTGTGTGCACGTAGGTTGTCGTTGTTAACATTACGATTGACTATGCTCTAGTTAGCCGACTATTCACTCTGAAGGGTTGCAAGTACAGATAGCTAAAGTAGAAAACTAGGATTACCTTTTTAATCCTAGAGTCGTCGATAAGACATCTGCTTCCTTTAACTTTGTATGCCTAGGGGTAGTGCATTCGTAGTGTTTCACCTGGGACTTAATCGCACGGGGGAGAATCACACTTGCACAATGAGCCATTATCGTTGTTGCACTCTCCTAGTTTCGGAGGTAATGCTAATGGAAGAATTAATACATGCACCCTTGTGTGACAGATAAGGGGAAGTTTTGACCATTGTCCACACTACGTGATACAAACACTAGAATTGGGTACAGTTTTTGTACGTGATGAAATCGATTATCGAAATGACATTAATCATATTACGCAAATATTTATCGAGTGTTAGTTTATATTGTTAATTCTTGTGATCATTTGCATGCTAGTAGTTCTTAGTAAAAATCCCCCCCAAAATGACTATTTTACCAACACTGTTTATTCCTAACACATGGTCGGATTGACGACCCAATCACAGTTGTCTATAGTTAATTATTAGATTCCTAACATCTCTGTGAATGGTCCCAGAGCTTGCAAATATCTACCATTCTTGGTAGTATAGTGGTAGGAATGGCAGCAACAATACAAATCTCTATCTTTGACTCTCGGTCCCTTCTCGATTTAGTAGATCTCCTATGATTTATCAACAACGCTAGGAGGGGGTGGGTCAAATTTGGCAAACAAAATTTTACATGGAAAATCCCTTCGAACTGAAGAGTAAAAATCATGGGACGATTACACTACAAGAAAAATGACCAATTTCTTTGCCCCTTTTACCTCATTTTTTTGGTTTAGCTCAAATAACCAAAGTAAAAAATTATTTTACCTCAGTTAGTTTTATTTTTGAACTAAATAATACTTTTTACCTCGGTTAAAAAACAACTGAGGTAAATAATATGCTTTTTACCTTAGTTATTATTTTAAGCAAAGTAAAATGTTAAAGAAAAGAAGTAAACAATCCTACCGAATAGTGTACGACGTCGCATATGTTGTTTATAAAGGCTTACCAAAGTCGCATTATAAGTCGTTTTCACCCACATGTAATGCGATGGGCAATCGATGTCGCAGTTATTTAAATGATAGATCTTCCAGAGGTTAAAGTTGGTGATGTGCACCTTTATGCATGCGGTAGTCGATGCATTTGGCGCATTTATTATCATCTTTCGTTTGGTTGATTGCTATTTTTTGTTAGGTTTACACGAAAAAGGGTTTAGACAACCACTATTGGTTTTCTTGTCTCAATCCCGAGTTTTGTAGACTTAAATGAAACTAATGGACACTTTGTATTCATAGGCACTTAGATCTTCCTTTTTTATCTTAGTAGTAGTTTGCTCGTGAGTACCTTTTCATCATCTTTTTGGAGAAGGCCATCCGCGAGGGTGGTAGAAGATATTTGAAGACCATTCGCAAGAATGGTAGAAGATATCAAAGGTCATTCCCAAGGATGGTAGTAAATTGAAGGCCATGGACTCTAAAGCGTGGTAGTACATGATATTGAGCTCGGAAAAGGTGGATTTAAAGTTCAAGAAGGCCAAGAAAGAAACAGAAGATTTTTTGTCTGAGAGTTACATGGAGTTCTAGGAGCGATCCAATAAAAATCAGCCCTTGAGGGTGAAACTATTGGATTCGTCTTCTCGGTTCATTTGTACCGGAGCAAACAAATCAGTTGGTCGGACCAGCCAAGACGAGCACGGACAAGCCAAGGCTCACCAAGCATTGCCCGTGCCAAGGGTTTTTATCACGGACCGTGCCAAGAAACACAACCCATGCTTGGACCCAGCACGGACCATGCCAAACTCAGCTTCCCATGTCCCGTGTCTTCGATCCACTCCAAAATTTGGCTAAGTATGGGCGCAGACCATTCCCTTTCACACAATCCGTGTAGTTCTTAGTTACTAATACCAAGACCAACCCACGCAGTGTGAAGAATGACATAGACCGTTCCACATTACTGAGCAAAATGAGGTTCCAGCCGACGGCCAATGCCAAAGGGCACAGGGCACATGATTCAAAAGTTCAAATGGAGCACCACCCGATGGCCTGTGCCAGGACACACGACCTGTGTAAGTAGGAGTCTAATAAGTTGTCATGGCCAGCTCCAAAATAAGCGGGCCGTGTCAGCACGAGGCTAACCAGTTGGCACGGCCCACGCCAAGACACACGCCCTGTGTCAGCACAAGGTTAACTGGCTGGCATGGCCCGTGCCATTTTGCACAGCCCATATCGTTTACTGTTTTTTTTTCTCCTATTTTTGGCTTTTTTCAAGTCCCAATTCCCTAATTCTATATATAAGAGCTTTTATTCTTCTAGGGTTAACTAAGTATAAATAATGTAGATTTTTTTTTCTCTCTCTGGGTAGAAGGGAGAGGAGAGTTCTCTCTCTCTAGAGTACTTCTTCTCTTTTCTTCTTTTTTTTCTTTCTCTTATTTTCCTAGATCCATGGAATTTAACAATTTTTTCCATGGATCTATTTTTAAGGAGTAGTTAATTAAGTTGAGGACTATATTTGTATTCATGTAGTAATGTCTATTTTGTGAGATTTATTAGATCAACCAATTTCTATGTGCTTTGTGATATTATGTTGTCCTTTTCATAATATTCTTGTGAATTGCATGATTGTCACGCTAAGTTAGCACACACCAAAGTCTACTTTCCTCTTGCCGCAATATTGATACCACTCGGGGAGGGAAACCTAGATGCGCTTAGGGCAAAGATGGGTCCAGATACATGTGGGTGTGTGCACGTAGATTGTCATTGTTAACGTTACAATCGACCATGCACTAGTAAGCCAATGAGGTTCTTCAAAAGGTAATGGTAGAGATAGCTTAAGTAGCAAACTAGGGTTAGCTTTGCAACCTTAGAGCCGTCGATAAGGTGCTTCGCCCCCTTTTCCTTTTTATCCCTAGGGAGAAGCATTCGTGGTGTAGTGCTCGGGACATAATTTCACAGGGAAAACTCAGATCTGCATGGCAGGCAGGGCCGTCATTGCACTCCCCTAATTGTGGAGGTGGTGTCGATGGAAGATTACGTGTGCACCCTACGTGACAGGTATGGGGAAGGGTAGACCATCAACCACACCACGTGTGATAAACACTAGAATAGGCTTATAGTTGTATGTGATTATCGAGATGACATTAATCAAGTTACACAAATATTCCCCGAGTGCTAATTTATATAGTTATTCTCATGACCATTTTCATGATAGTAGTTTTAGTTATAAACCCCCCCCCCTCCCACCCAGTGATTGTTTTACCAACACTGATTATTCCTAACACAAGGTCAGATTGACAATCCAATCAAGGTTGTGCGTAGTTGATTATTAGATTCCTAACATCTCTGTAGATGATCCCGCTACTTGACACTGTCTACCAATCTTGTTAGTGTAGTAGTAGGACCGGGAGAAAAAATTACAAATTCTATCTTTGATCCCTTCCTCTCGGCTAAGTAGATCTCCCGTGAAAAGA
Organism: Rubia tinctorum; assembly: GCA_032355605.1. Taxonomy (NCBI): domain Eukaryota; kingdom Viridiplantae; phylum Streptophyta; class Magnoliopsida; order Gentianales; family Rubiaceae; genus Rubia; species Rubia tinctorum. The sequence continues at coordinate 8,717 of JAULKM010068796.1, forward strand.
TTATTTATTAGCGGCGCTAGGAAGGGGCGGGTCAGGTTGAAATTTTTGACTTTGAAAAAAGAAGAAGTATTATTTAAATATTAAAAAAGGTGAGTTTTTTATGTTACGATTGAAAAGGTGAATAAGAGGAAAAACCACAATAACCAACAAGTAAAGAATTTTACGGTGGTAGAAAAGAAGGAAAAAAGAAAGCCATGGTGTTACATTTTTCCTTGTTTTTAGTGTCTCTCTCCTCCTAATGTCTCATCATCCACATTACACTCCATTTCAATCATACCAAATGATATGGTATTCTCAGTCAGGCAAGATGACTGGCGATCACCGTAGGGTAAGCGCTCTGCAAGAAAGACCCCAGAAGTGATTCTGGGGAAAGTACTTCGATGATCAGGCCAGTTCTTTACTCTAGAGAATTAGTATTTCTCAGTTGGTCATGCTTATCTGAGCCAGTGCTGCCCTTCCCATATATATAGTAGATTGCAATCGTGGCTCCGCATTGCTAGGGTTTCAAATCGTGGGTTGTATCATGGTTTCAAGAATCTCAGGGTCACTTACAAGAATCTTCCCCACTTTTAGGCATGGCTCCACATTATCTGGTTCGTTACCTAGTCTTTGGCTGGGCCTATAGGCCGATAGCTTTTATTCTATGAGATAGGTATACACCATAAGCTCCCACCCCGTAGCGATGAAGTCAATGGAACGTGAAGCAATGATTGTGTCTGTTGAATGTGTACGAACTTTTTTTTTATCTCCTAAGTTGTAACGATGTGTTTGTCATCATAACAACTTATATTGCCTTCACGAAGTGTTACGTGCTTCTTGGATACATTTGATATTTTGTTGGAATGTCTGGTTTTTTAATTTGAATTTGAATTCATACTTAAAATTTATAGCTTTTATGGGCTTGGTTGTTGCAATCTTGTGTCATTAAACCGATATTCTCTCCTTATTACTCGCTACGCTTTTCGGATTCTCTCCCATATCATTATCTTCGCTTACCTTATAAAGGCTCTGAATTGACTTACCTAACTCTGTCACTGTACTTCCTCTCTTATATATCAGTATATCACCTATTCATGTACCGATGTTCTCTCGTATTCCGTAAAAGGTAAGTTACTTTTTGTGTCAGAATTCCATCATGATCTTTAGGGCTGATTTAACGCCTCATTTTTTAAGTTTCAGTGTCTTCATATAAATATTTAACTTTATTACTTCTTCAAATGGCTCGGTCTTTCATATTCCTTGTCTATTATTATTCATACCATCCATGATTGTTCTACGCTCTCTGAACTCATAAGTCTCTCTGTCCTTTTTATTTTCCTTGTTAAATGTTTTTCCACTTGTGAATCTGAGCAGTGTCTCCGATGAACCAATTTTGTTGTTTAAGTTTGGCCGGAAATTATCTGTTTGTCTTCTTTGGTGTGTTACTAGTGTTATTTTTTTACTATTGTCGGAACATATTATCTGTCTTTTATGGCTCTAATTGATAGGGTTTTCATCTCAGATATTAGGCTCATTACTGCCTGAATGTCTACCTCTAATCCCACTGATTCTCTCGTAGAGGATGGTCGGGTTGATGATGTTGACTCTTGGAAGGATTCCAATCATATCACTGGTTCTTCTACCATTAATAAGTTCTTTTTGACAACTGCTTGGAAAATTTACAAATTAATTTTCATTTCATGTATTCTCTTGAGATCAAAGCTTCTCTTACTTTTGAGAGAGTTCGCACTCCCCCCTGTTTGTTATGTATCTTGTTATTTAGATTTTCTCAAGTTTGGACTTGTCTTTCCCCTTCCCCAACATGTTATAAATTTGCTTCTATCTTGTCAAATCTCGTTTTCTCAGTTTTATCCCAGGGGTATCGCGATTATTGTGGGTATCCACTATCTGTGTACCCAAGCCAATGTACCTTTTTCGGTTGACTTGTTTCATAGCTTATATCAGCTTCACAAGAAGAAAATTTCATCTGATGAATTTAATTTTTATCCCATCATTCCCAATGGTGATTTTGTCAGTGGGTTTCCCGCGGTATGTGGCGCAAAAAAAATATTTCATGTCAAACTGGATCCTGAGTGCTAATAGATTCTTCCTTCTTGGAATTATAATGTTCCTAAGTCTAAGTTTCGTAATCCAAGAGTTCATCTCCGAGGTTGGTTTAAAACTTGGTGAACACTAGATAGGTCTGCGTCATGCTGAATCTGAGAGCGAAGGTGTTTGTTTGTTATTATTTTATAATTTCTCTATTTTGCATGCATTATTTTTATTTAGATGTTGTATATTTCTTTATTTATCTCTTGTTGTTTTTGTATTTATCAGTTGTATTTGTGTGTTTGCTTGACTTATGTTGTATGTTGAGTGGTAGATATGGATCTAGTTGGATGAAAGATTAACTGATTGTTTATTACCGATGATGATCCTTAGGAGATGGAAAACATGCTCATCCTACCATATAACACTGGTGTTGATGATGTCTCTTAAGAGAAACAAGCTCTGAAGAACTCTCAATTAATGCATGTTGAAGGCAAGGCACTGGAAGGAGAGGAGGTACCTATAGCTAATGTTGTTGTTGCTCAGGAAGTAAAAAAAAGAGAGAGAAAGAATCAAAGTGGTTGTTCCTTGGCTGCCCTGTAGCCTTCTGAGAAAAAGGATTGCACTAGTCACTCTCGTTCTAAGCCTCCATTGCAAAACTATAATTTGTGGGCGGAAAGGACTATTCATGTCACTCTTTCCAAACTCCCTCTATATGAGTCGATGGTTGCAGTATGTTTTTTGTAGTTATAAAATGATTTTACATTATATTAGTATGTTTTTATTACGATGTCATATTGTTATGTTCGTTTGTGTCTTTTTTTTACGGATGTCATAGGATCAGTGAGAGTCTCAAGCTCATTAGTGAGTGGGTCACCATATTCTCCAGCAGGATAGCTCATTGTTGGAGCAACTAGCGAGACACAACGGGAGGGTGTGAAGGTCTTGCTTGAAACTGTTGTGCACCATGCTCAAATCGCTGAGGAAAGGCTAGTAAGCTCTGCGCTAAGTTGGAGGAGATGCGAACTATAGGTCCCGCTTTGGCCAGTTATCCCCAAGTTCTCGATGATCGGCTATTTAAGACGAAGTCCTTCAACCTTTTTTAAATAAATTTCCAGTCCACTTGCAATATTGGTTGGTGCGAGGCTTTGATGGAGCTAGGACAGACGAACGATGTCTTGAAGGCGAAGAAACTGCCCTCACTACTTAAGTGCAAGGAGATATTGGAGCAGCAGAAGGCTTTTCTTAACGGGAAATTTGTCAATATAATTTCTGATGGTGGAGATCCTTATGCCTTGTTATCGCATCTCACTGGTCTTCCATCTTTGTCTTCTATTTCTGAGCTACGAGATTTCAAAGTTGATTATCTTGACAGCCTCTCATTCACTTCTACTTATCTTCAGCCATCTCCTGATCAAGAATTTAAGGCGAATGCAAAGGGCTCTGTCCTTTTCACTTAGAACAACGAGGAGTCTGCTCTTTTACCCATATGTGTCTGCTTCTCTTACCAAAGTTGGTTAATTTTAGTATTATGGCTTAACTTAAGACCATTTGAATTTATATTTGTAACATATAAAGGTGTATTCAAGTATATTTAAAATATTTGTACAACCTACAATCTGAATTTGGTATGCCAATTCTAATTTTGTATTTTTCCTTCCTATTTATTCGCATGCAGGGATTTGATGTGTGAATCGACAGCAAGTTTTTAAGTCCTCTTGATACATTGGGTTCTAGTGTTCATTCTAAGCAGCATCCTCAGTGTATGTATTCCAATTTGTGCTGCCCTATTAGCTTGGTTGAGGCTACTAGCTCCCTTTCAAAGGAATTTGTTGAGTTTCTTTCTAATGATCATTTTTCAAATGTTGGGAGATCTGCTTTGAAATCTATTCCATTAGGTATTGGGTGGCATGTCCTAACTTTCTCATCATTTCCATCTTCTCCTACGGGTTACCCTTGTAGTAAATTTGTACCTGACAGTTACAATATTGAATCCCTCGATAAGGATATTTTTTGTAGTTCAGTTGATCTCGAATATGTTGGTGTGTACGTGCACTCGCTCAACCTTTTCTGTCGTCTTCGGGAGTGGGCACTGTTGTTGGGTGTTCCTTTCGAATACATGCTACTTAGTGTCAATGATATGGAGCATGGATGGAATAAAACCACAAGCGATTCACAGGACTATATTCGCTATTTGAAAAGATTGCGCGCCCAATAGAATAATCTTATTGAGCGGAAGCAACGACACTTGATTCAAATGATTGGTCTAAAAAATGAAGTAAATAATTTCACCTTAAACAAAGAAAACGAAGCTCATCATAAGACACTAATCATAGATAACCAGTGCTCTCGAGTTGACCAACTATTGGATCATCTGAAGAAGAAACGAGATGAATGTGATCACTTTTCCACTTGTTTCTCAGGGTGGCAGAGCAGGTTTTATGAATAGTTTGCCATGAATACTCACCTACATAGTGATAATGATCACCTCGGATGAATGTGATTACCTTTCCAGTTATTCCTCAGGGTGGCAGAGCAGGTTTTATGAATAGTTCACCGTGAATACTCACCTACTTAGTATGATCGCCTTGACTCGTGCGTGCATCAACTTGAAAAGGCTTGTGTTGATTACAAAGAAAAACTCAAGGCCCTTTCCGCATAGCCTCGTGGTCCTACTAACCATGGGGATCAGACGATGAATATTAATGGTCAGGGGATTAACTTATCCAAATCTGTTTGGTTACATATTCGTTAACTACGGGAGTAGATGATGAGTTTGGTCCCATATCAGACTTTAAAAAGTACTATGCGATGTATCTTGATAGTATACAGCTAAGTGGTCAAACCTGCCACCCTGCTTACTTGCATATGAAATGACGCTATGAGCATATTTTATCCAAGGAAGAATATCGCAATCCCGCCGCTCTAGTAATTCTTCTTCAACTGGGCCATCTCACGCACCAAGGCATAGATAACATGTTTTTCTTTGATGTAATAATTTCCTTCTCCAAATACTTCAAGTACTATCTTTGTGCTTCTATTTATTGTTACCTTAGTTTTATATTCAATGTGTTTACTTATTACTAGTATTAAAATATCATATTTATTGGAAACTATTGTCATTATATTCTTATGCTTTCGTCTTGAGTTGCCAATGAGGACTGGTGGTCAATAGTCTGAAATTATGCAAAATCAATTACTTGCGAGTTCTAGGTTATGACAACCTGATTCATGCAAATCCACAAGTTTTATCGCTTTCTTTTGTCACTTTTTTCGTAGGCATATGTGCCTTTGTGTTTCTTTTTACAAGATCTATAACTTGAATGATTGAGGTTGTAAACCTATGTTGTGTGAAGCCTAAGATCTATTTCTTTCTTCTTTTTTTGATTTTCTAATTTAGATATTTTTATTTTGACAAAATCTATCGCTTTCCATATTGAGATTGTACAAACTTGTTCATGGTTTCACGATGTCCAATTTGATTTTCTTTGCAATGTGTTATAGCTGAATGTAGAGGGGTTGTTTGAATGGACCATGGTTTGCTATTTTTTCTCGAAGGTAATGGGTTTTGCATAAAATTTAACTAAACAGTACTGTGGGTGATTTGCCTCAAAAAGTATTTTAATCCTGAATATGTACGGGCACGATGATATCAGGCTTGAAAAGAAATGATAACGCTAACAATCAAAAGGCCGCCATCTAAGCTATTTCTAATACCTACTAAGAAGAGCTAAACATATTACTTAGGTTGATTACATGCCAATTATTTGGGATGTTGCTGCAATCCAGCCTTTCTAGCTCGTAGCAATTAGGTTGGCGCACTTTCATTGCTTTGTACAGGCATTCCCACTTTTGGCATAGTTTTCCATATTTCCTCTGCCAAGCTTACCTCATTCTTTCGTAACATAAGACCATCAACTCGAAACTGTATCTTCCTAACCTTCTCATTATATGCTCGGGCAACCTTCTCCTTATACTTTGCCTCTATGATCATTGCATGTTGCCTATTCTCCTCAAGTTTATCCATATCCAATCTCATCATTTCAAGATTATCGCCTTTATTGTATTCTTCCACTCTAAGGATTGAGTTACAAATTTTGACTGGTATAACTACTTCATAATCGTAAACTAGGTTGTATGGTTTCTCTAGTGGATTCTCTTACTGTTGTTCTGTAAGACCATAATGTGTAGGGTATCTCATCTACCCATCCGGTTTGCTTTCATTCCAATCGTTTTTTAATTTCATGGAATAAAGTTCTGTTAGCTACCCCATCTTGGCTATTAGCTTAGGGATGAGCTAGAGACGTGATATTTGTTGTGATCCCTAATTTCGAGCACCACTCGGTGAAGATTTCACACGTGAATTGCATGCCATTATCTGTTATGATAGTATGAGTTACACCAAACCGAAAAACTATGTTTTTCCAAACATAATTTCTTGCTGCTTCTACCGTAAATCTTCGCAATAGTTTCGCTTCTACCCATTTCATGAAATAGTCAATAGCTAAGACTAGAAACTTTACATTACCAGTTCTTTTAGGGAAAGGTCCAACCAAATCGATTCCCCATTTGTTGAATGGTCGGGCACCATATATCCATATTAGAGTAAAGTGTGGTTTATGCGATACCGATGCATTAATTTGGCAGCTTTTGAACTTTAGCACGAACTTTTGCACCTCATTAAACATTTTTGGCTAATATTACCCAACTTAATTATCTTCTTTGAAATATTTTGGGATCCCTGATGTGTCCTATATAGTCCCTCATGAACTTCTTTCATGATTTCATTTGCTTGGGTTGATCCCATACACTTTATGCATGGAGATTGGAAACCTTTTTTGTATAAGATTCCCCCCTCGTGAACGTAGTTGTGCAATCTTAATTCTAGCTTTTTGGCATGTATTCTATCCGCTATAAATTTTTCCCATTTTGAAGTAGTACCTCAATAGCTTCATCTAGTTTATTTATTCCTCTAGACCATTGACAAAGTTGTTGTGGTCATACTTCCGACTGGTATGACCTCTACATTCACATCTTTCTGTCTCACTAGCGTATCATAGCCAACCGTCGCTAGCTTACTTAAGGCGTCTGCCTTGGTATTTTTGCTCCTTGGTACGTGTTGAATGTCAAAGTATTCAAGGGGACCCATAAGTTGGCAAAATCACCTTAAATACTTTATCAACTGCTCCTCTCACACTTCGTAATCTCCACACACTTGCTGGACCACTATCTTTGAATCGCTAAAGCACTTAATGTTCTTAATCTTCATCCTGATTATAAGGTCCAACCCATTTATCAATTCTTTATATTCAGCTTTGTTGTTTGTAAGTGGGAAATCAAAACAAAATGAGTATCAATGTTCTTTCCCATCTAGATTTACTAGTGGCAATCCTGCACCATAGCCATCTTTCCATGCAATGTCTGTCCATTTTTATTTTCCTTTTCTTTTCTGATGCTAAGGCTTGCGCCTTGACTGCAGTACGCGACTGAAACTGGATCTTGTATTGTTCGAATTAAAGTACCCATTTGGTCATTTTGCTGGATGATTTTGGCTTACCCAGGATATTCTTGATTGGGTAGTCAGTATACACAATTATGTGATGGCTTTGAAAACATCTTTGCAGTCTCCTTGCTAAGTAGACTAATGATAGAGTTAATCTTTCTATCGCCAAGTATGCCCATTCTGCACTTTGCAGTATCCTACTGATGCATTATACCAGTACTTGCTTTTTCCCTCCTTGATGCACTTAGACCAAACTCACTACCTTTCTTGAAATTTCTAGATATAGGTATAGATTCTCACCTGGTATTGGTGACTTCAGCAGTTGTAACGTTGGAGCTTTTCTTTCAAATATTCATACGCTTTCTGACTTTTCTCATTTCGGCTAACTTCTTAACCCTTTTAAGGACGTTAAAGTGTGACTAATATTTTTCTATTGCTTTTGAGACAAACCTGCTAAGTGATGGTAGAGATCTCATCAACACCTGCACCTCTTTGACTGTTCGGGATTGATGGAGATTGACTATTGCTTGTATTTTTTTCAGGTCAGCCTCAATTCCTTTTGAGGAGACTTTGTACTCCAAAAACTTTCTTGCGCCCAGTCCAATTATGCCTTTCTTGGGATTCCTCCTATGTTTTGTACAGTCTATGCGAATATGTCTTGTCACTTCGCAGAACTTCCGCTTTTCTCTTCACTTCCCTTGGAAGATAATTTCTTATCTTGAAACATTTGGATGTGTCCACATCATCCAGAATGACAATTTCAGTCTACTCTCCGAGATCAACTTGAGGTTCCATTTACCCAGATAAGTCGTTCTCTGAGATAGTGCTGACCATTTTGTGTGTTCAACATTTCTTCCTGCTCTCATTGCGACAACTATGCACTTCCTAGCTGTTTGCAGATTTCCTCGTATCCTTGTGATTCCCGTTAAATTGGAAATTTCATCACTAAGTTAAAAGGGAGATTATATTACTTTTGATGTGTTTTTCCAGGGCCTACCGATGATGGCGTTGAATAGGCTTTGTGTGTCCATGACAACAAAGTCTCATATGACGGTGCAATTTTTATCTTTCTCACCTATGATAATAGGCAGCAGTATGTATCCCAAAGATGTCTCCGCTCATCCAGTAAAGCCTACGAGAGAGGATGTAGGTTTCTTCAAATCAGTTCGCTTGAATCCAATCTTGGCAACAATGGCCATCGGGTCATTATGATGCAAAGCATTGGGAACCACATTTTTTTGCTAGACATTATCGTCACATCGTAGAAAATATTTTGTCAGTCGGTTCTTGTAGTGGAGAGTATCTAGCTCTAGCTATCCAGCCATTGCTAGACAGAGCTTCTGTTGATCCATGGATCGAGAGAATTACTTTCTCTACACCATCATTCACATATTCATCTTTATAACTTTCTGTTGCTATCATTTTCTGATTCTTTTTTTGCGCATTCATTGTGCCTTGGTTTTCTTTCCTAGGCATTCCCCACTTTGTAGGCTTTTTTGTAACAATATCTTCTATCCTCATTTATGTATTGGCTCAACTGACCATTTCACAAATTCTCCTCTATTTGCCTTTTCAATTCTCTGCAGTATTCAATGTCGTGCCCATGGTCCTTATGAAAAGTGCAGTAGTTTTCCCTAGACCGTTTGTCTGGTGTTGTTATCAGGGGCATAGGTTCGCAAAAAACTCCCTGTTTGCCTTACAAATTTTCTTTCGTGACTTCGTCAATGGTGTTTCTGGAAATGATATCATCTGTACCCTCAAATATTTTCCCTTGAAAGGGATATTCCCTTTTCCCTTTTTCACAAAGCCCCTTTTTGGATCTTCCATTATCCTTTTTTTGCTTGCTCGTGCTCTATTTTGCGGTTATTTGGTTTTTCAGTCCACAAATGCCTTTCAATCATTTTCTACAATTCTCTTGGGCTCTCAGGTGTATAATTAGTGAGTTCTTTGTAAAATTCACCTGATCGCATACCTCCCATGAATGCACCTGGTGAAGATTGGTATGTTAGATCACGCACTAGCAAACTTTCAGTAGCAAACCTATTGTGGTAGCCTGCCAGACTTTCATCGCTTCACTTGGCTATATTGTTTAAGTTTTCTATCATTCTGTTAAATTTATACTTCTAATAGAAGTGTCCTAAAATAAAGTCTAATAACTGTGCTCAAGATCAAATACTGCCACTTCGTAGGTCGTCATACCATGTAATCGATGTCCCAGACAAGAAAATAGGAAAAGCTTTGCAGGCTAGTTCTATTTTTGCATCACGAAATCGTATACTGTTGCGATAGGAATATAATAATTCCTTGGGATCCATTGTCCCATCATATATTTTCATATGCAATGGAAGTTTGAATTTTTTTTTGCATTTTTAAATCACAAAGATGCGGTGCTAGTGGTGACCGGTCCATATCGTCTTTTGCCACTATATCCCTCTTTATTAAGGATTTCATGCCTTTGGCTCAATTTTTATTTTTATTTGGAGATTTTGGCCTAATAGTGGCTAGAAATTGGTTATAGTGGTCCCTGTTTTCTTCCAGGAATGTTGTGAAAGCTTTCCTCTCCTTTTCTTAATTTTCATTGGTAGATTCTACTTCCTCTTCATCTTCACTGGTGACTTATTTATTGGGCTCATATTCTCGATTAGGAATGTATTCTTGATCCTATCTAGGGTGCGTATTCTAGTTACGCTTGGCCATTTATTTTAGTGCGTGATGATTATGGCTCCTCTCTCATCTGGTGAAAACCATGGTTACCCTGAAGGGAATAAGGGACTTAGAAAAATAAAAAAAAATCTCCGTCCCTACAGATGGCACCAATGATATAATATTCCCTATCAAGTGAGGTAGTTGACGATCACCGTAGGGTAAGCACAATCTTGCAAGAAAGACCCCGAAAGTGGTTCTGGGGAATGTGCTCCAACGATCAAGTTAGTTCTTTCTTTTAAAGAATTAGTATTTATCAGTTATTTGTGCTTACCAGAGCCATTGTTGCCCTTCCTATATTTATAATAGATCGCAATTGTGGCTCCCATTGCTAGGGTTTCGCATCATAGGTTGTATCATGGTTGCTAGAATATTGGGGTCACTTACAAGTGTCTTCCCCACTTTTAGGCATGGCTCTGCATTGTCCGGTTTGTAGCCGAGTCTTGGGCTGGGTTCTAAAGGCTGACAGGTTTTCTTTTGTGGGCTAGGTATACACCACCAAACTTCTTCCTTCACACAGTCACACAGTAAGTTCCCATGCCTTTTCTGCATGATTGATGTTTTCATTTTGTTTTACCTTGGTTAACTTTTATAGGTTATAATTGTTTGAAAGTTAATGACTTTGGTTTACAAAATTATTTTTTCAATAGTTTTGGAAACGATTGTCGAAAATGTTGTTAAATGGTATGATTGAAAAGGATTTTTAAATTCATGGACATATCAAATCACACGCTCGGTCAATTATATATTGTTTAAATAAGGTAGTTTAATTATTAGAAAATAAGTGGTAACGAAAATATTATTAAAATTACTACATAAATTCAATTAATAATTGTTTTAGTTCCAACAGAACAAAAATTTGTTCAATCAGCACGCATTATGTTGACCTTGAAGACAAATGGCTTCCCACCTTCTATGACCTCGAAAAACAATGCGTCCTCAATGCGTAGGCGGTTTCTGGAAAAGATTTTGCCAAAACCCTTTGGGAACAGGGCTTCGATCTTCCCACCCCATGAGTAGTTCATGCGCCACTCTGTCCCGTAGCACCTCAGAACAAAGTGGTCTTGTCATTCGGCAGGAGTGGTACAATGTTCCTCGGGATGTACGAAGTTATCAATAAAAATATTCATTAGAAATATTTATATATGTATATGTATAAGCAATTAGAAACAAATAATATTAATTTTAAATGCCTTACCGAAGTTGGATTTTCCCCAAAATCCTGCTGCTTCAGAGTGCAGTGGAAACATGGGCAATCAGCAGCCATTGTATGTTGTTTAAGGTCCAAGACAACAAGCTCTAGGTTGCTTTGTTGTTCAAAAAACTATACAAAAACAAAAATATATATATATTAGCTTTTTAAAGTGTGAATATGTGGCAGTAAATATATATATATATATATATATGTAAATTGGTGGAAGACCTGAAAAAATAGGCCATTAGACGATCCTTCGCCAGCCATTAGTCGTGAATCAAAAATGAAAATGTTAAGTGCGAAATAGCTAGACTTGGAAATGCAGAGTGTGAAGTCACCACTGAGTCGCAGGTACATGTCTGTCCAAAGCAGTGGTTTGGTCGACATGTACCAGCGACCTCGCTCAGTAGTCGGTATAACCGAACACATGACCGACACAAGAACAACATTGCATATGCAATTTCAAAGTAAACGTAAATGACAAAATGCGACATCGGTAACAATTTAGTTCAACCTAAGTTGCCACTTCTCATACTGAAAAACTTACTACTATAAATAAGAATTTACGATGTCGAATGCTAATCGCATAAACCGATTTGTGACGGACATCTAATGGATGTGGCAATTATCAGAGGAAGCTACAGGCAGAAACACATGAACCAAAAAATGAAGTTTTAACAGCAAAAAATTAAATAAAAACCTTTTGGAGACATACCAAAACATAGTACCTACGTTTACAGTCAAGGAAATTTCACACTCTCAAAAATCTGAGTGAAAACTAGAAAACAAAAAAAACACATTCACAGACCACAGATCAAATAATGTAAAGTAGGATTTACAAAAATTAGGTGTTAGACAAGGAAACAATCATACCTTTTCCAAGAGGGAAGAGAAGGGAGGAGGAGATTGTTGGAATTCACGAGAAACTTGTGACGAGAAGGTTGAACTGATTGTTAGGGTCTCCATATTTATACCTATTTTGGAACGATGTTGGTTTGGACCCTTGTGAAGTCCGCTTCGCAATGTTGGACGTCGCACCAAATAGATTATAAATTAAAGATTAAAATACGTAAAATTAATATTTTTCCAAATGCAAATTCATTTGTTTGAAATAAATGTTCAAATCATGTCTAGGCTAAACAGATAATTATATCTATAGGGAATAACTATAACATTAAAAACTATAGGCCTTGCACTATTTATCAGCTCAAAGTAAAGCGTGTCCCCAACCCTGAGTTCCTCAGCATCAAGAAACTCGCTAAAACCCTTCGGCTTCAAGGTCTTCATACTCTTGTTTCCCGAGTAATGCATGTGGTACTCCTTTCCGTTGCACTTGTGCACCGCAGACAACTTGTACGACGGTAGGAGCTCCACAATCTGGCTAAGGACGTACTGAAATATAAACATAAAAGAATATTTAGTACATATGAAAGTAATCCATAGAAAAAGTTAATTGAAAACAAAGTACATGTGTAACAGGGAGGACTCACTAGAATTGGAATTGACCCGAAGTTTGTCTATGTCAGAATGTGGACAAAGTACAAAATGATATCGCTGAATGTAGTATGTTTACGATCATCATTTGAATCACTACGGATCTACATTGGTCAATGAAATTATAAAAAATTAGAATATAAGTAATAAAATAAAAGGAATTTAAATCTAAACAAAAAATTGCTCACCTCAATCGGGGCACGGCTTGATCCAGCATTGTTAGCCATGATTCCTGAAATTCATATTGTCATGGATGATGAATATTATGATAGAAAGAAAATGGTTCGGTCGAAATAAATTCAATTAATCTTTTGATTTGGCCAGTCGCCGTTCATACTTGTCGATCCAAAGTATGTCTTGGTCGACATGTATGAGCGACGTCGCTGATAGGTCGGTCCAGAATAATGGCAAGGTTGACATGATTTAGTGATATTGCTCAACCTTCGGTATAACCGATTGGTTAACCTAGAAGGGTACAATGTCACATACAATATAAACAAAAAAATATGAATGAGCGACGTCACATGACTATTGCTCCAAATGAAGGAGATTCAACGGACCAGTGACATCTCAATTAAGCACAGCGGACACACTAACAACAGCAGAAAAAGGGCAAAAAATCCTAAACCAAAAAATTGGTCCACATTAACGGGGGGAAACATATAACCCAAATTTGTACACCCTAGAACCTAATTCATAGAAATGTCAAAAAATTAAAATAAAAATAACACATTCACACACCATATACAAAACAATTTCAAGGATAAATACAAATATAAATGTAATATAACCACATCTAGAAACCATACCTTTGATAAGATGGGCAGGGGTACTGTTGAAATTTGAGGGAAAGTTGAATGTTTGAAGTGATGTATGAGGTGGGCTCTATATATAGTTGTTACGAATCATTGTGAGTTCTTCCTCGGCGAGTGCGATATCTCATAGCACTCGTCCTTACCGACATTGTACCGATGTTTGGGCGACACCTGCTAATCTAAATGTGGGTCTCGCTGTTTCAGTCCACTAGCATAACAATGGGCATGTGTTTGACCAGTTGCATGTACGACTTTTCATGTTAATCAATTTTAGCAACATTTGACTGATGTCGGCTAGCCTTAAAGTATGCCTCACCATTTCAACCCACAATCATAGCAACTAGGCCCGCGTTTGACCAGGACGAACATAATTGACCTTAAGAACGGTTAATAGTATATTTGATACTAATAATTGAAATTAATAAATTTCCATGAACTTTATTAATGTATGGTTCCATCAGAATCGATTTTAACACAACCGATGAACTTTTCAGTTTTTATACTTTGGTCCCTCCTAGATGGTTGGGGGGAGACGAAATGCAAAATTGAAGATACCCAATAATTTAAATCACATTGTCACAATCATGTTGTTCTTGTTTTTTTATGAACTAAAAGGATAATTAAAATCCGTCCATCAATTTTTTTTAAGTGCTAGTACGTGGTCTAGAGTAAATTATATATGATTACTTATAAGTATGCAAGGGTTAATCGGAAGATATTTTGGAAGTCTCTGTGGGATCATGCCAGTTTCTCAATCATTTTCGTGGATTATAAGTTTGACTAGGGATGGCAAAGGTCCCGTCTCGGACGACTGTAATCGATTTCGGGACTGCCGGTGTACTTTTCAATTTTTGCACTTAGGTCCCTCCAACAAAGGGGGAGAAGTTGAAATGCAAAATTAGAGATACCCTTATCTAATTTACCAAGTCACGAGCACAATGTTCCAATTTTTTCATGCACGGATCAATGGAGCGGGACCAAAATTTTCTCAAACAATGTATGACGAAACTTTGTGAAAAATACATTATGACCCAAACTTCCTTGCATGTTCAGTACGCTTCAGAACTCTGCACCCAAACTTTAGGACAAATATTGATATGGAGATTATGCGTATCGTCTAAGAGAGGCGTGAACCGGGGTAATCATCTGTCATTTTTGTTAGTATTTCATTAATACCCTTATGATAAGCATTATAAGAACGATAATTTACACCACATAGAAGCACATGAAATTTCATATTCTTGGTTTTTTATGAAATAAAAAGGTAATAAAATTCCGTCCATCAAATTTTAAAAGCACTAGTACATGGTCGAGGGTCAATTGTAGATGATTACTTATAAGTATAAAAGGGTCATTCGGGAAGAACTTGTGGAACTCTATGTTGGAATAAGACCAGTTTGTTTATTACCCTCGGTTAGTATAAGTTCTACTGCAGGCGACAAAGTTTCTTTTCGGGATGATAGTAATCGAGTTTGAGACAACCGGTAAACTTTTAAATTTTTGCACTTAGGTCCCTCCAACAAAGTGAGAGAAGTTTAGATGCAAAATTTTAGATAACATTTTGTTATTCACATTTTCAGGACAATGTTGATCCTACTTGAGCATAAACGGTTCATCGGAAGGGGTCGCAATATTAACCAGGAGTATTATATGACACTTTTCAAAAATTGGACTTTGGGCTATATGAACGACGTCGCAAATGCATTGCATAAAACGAACCACTGAGTGACATCCTACCAACGTCTGTCAATCTGAAATTTCTAGCAGGAACCGAAATTTTGAGCTAAATTTTTGAACCAAAATTCCCCCCACCCTATTTCATGTCAATAATATTCAGCGCCAACACCCATTTCTCATCTCTAACACACTTCCTACTAGCCCAACTCCACATCATCCTTTCCATTCACACCATTACAAACACTAAAGAGCCCAATCAAAAAAAAATCTATCAAACATCAACAAGTATCCTAGATGGAGCATCCCCGGGTTCAAATTAATTGAGGTATATTTCCATCCATTCCATGTTCATTTAGCAATTTTATTAACGTGCCTTCAATTTTTTTCCTCGTTGATCAATGATTGAATATTTTCATGAAATATGATGATTATGTTACGTGTTATATAGTGTATATTTTTTGTGTTTCCAAGATAATGCCATGTTTGTAAGGAGTGAGAAAAAAGGCTTAGATTAGGGCTGATTGTGGACAATAATAAAATATGCGTATGAACACAAGTTGAATGTGTGACGTCGATCACATTTCATCGTCCCATACGACATGGGACCGAATGTTGACCAATGTTGTATTGGCTAGGAAATGACTAAAACATGTATGAATGCCCGATGTTGCTATCAGTCGGACTCTGCGACTTCGGTGTATCCTCCAAGCGACGTCACTTTAAAGCAGATCAGGTACTTTTTCCAT
Organism: Rubia tinctorum; assembly: GCA_032355605.1. NCBI lineage: Eukaryota > Viridiplantae > Streptophyta > Magnoliopsida > Gentianales > Rubiaceae > Rubia > Rubia tinctorum. Next base: position 24,878 of record JAULKM010068796.1, read on the forward strand.
ATTGAGATTAATGTCGTCTTTGACTATATTACGTGTAGATCATTTGGGGAATGCTCAATTCTAACACAAATATTTCATGTTTATTTGTCGTAACAGGACAACGAGAGTTATCGATGGACTTTCTGCACTAACTTGTCATTTCCCTAATCCTCCTAACAGTGTTAATATCATACAACGTAGGCAAAATAGGTTCAATGCAATTAATCTTTCATATTCACACCAATCTTATTTATTCTAATATATTATAGCATGTATTGGTAACATATGTTCAAGTCGTGTGGGTTTTTAAAAATGTCATTGATTCCACATTATTTGAACAACAATTGATTGTCATATCATGTTTACCAATTTCACAGGTTTCAGATTATTCAATAACATGTAACGGCTATCAACGAATGATTGTTTGTTTCATCAAATATTGAATCTTATAATATTGTACGAGAACCGATGTCTCCACAATCTATCTGCAACGTTGCACATACAGATGGAGAGACGACATCGTATTCATTAGCCGACATCTTTTTTTTTGCAATGTCAGCCCTTCAAAACGACGTCGTATTCATTAGCCTTCCACAGCAGCAACCACACGACGTGGGTGCTCGAGAGAACGATGGCGTGGACCCTGCGACATCACTCTTATGTACCCACGAAATCGGCTTGCGCAAAGTCACATCTATCCTCCCCTATCGCAACTCTTATTTATTTGCGACGTCGGTTATTATGCATGCCAGCGTTGACCTAAACGTAGTCGCAGCCATGGTCGCCTATCGTCGGCCTTCTTGCTTGGACCGACGTGGGTCACAAAACCTACCGGCATCGGTCCAAATCGAGGTAAAAGATACTTTTCACCTCGGTTCATAACCAAGGTAAAAATTAACTTTTTACTACAACAGTATTTACCTCGATTGTTTTGGGACTAAAAACCGAGGTAAAAGTTCCTGTAGAACCGAGATAAAAGGTCATATTTCTTGTAGTGTTAGGAGTCCACCCCAATAGATTTTATCATAATCAAAGGATGGTTACACAAACTCTATCCAAGTCTCAAATGGCTACACAACATGTCCAACCATAGACAATCATAACTAGCAACACGAGCAAGAGATAAAAATGAAGAATATCACCAAATATGCAGAGCATAGTCAAACTGTCACTTCTCCCATATGAGAGCACCAATAAACTATCCAACCATTCAAAATAAAGCCCAATACATCCCGAAGCTGCTGCCAAAATTTTAGCTCAATCGAAAAATGAATGGTCTTTGTCGGATCTGAATTGTGAAGGCTGGACACTAAAAACGGGAAAATGCAGCAATCCTAGCTCTCTATTTTTCTCTCTACTTTTCTTTCTCTATTTTAAGCACCCACATGTCCCTCTTTCAAACTTAGGAACACTAAAATAGAAGGAAAACACACAAAAAGTATTAGGTTTTCCCACATAGGAAGGGACTCAAATAACCCAACACTTACAACTACTTGAAACCTGAATTACATAGTTAGGAATTGGAATGGACAGACCATACTTCAAGTGCTGCTCGTACACAGACATGAACCCACTAGGAGGATAGCAAACATCCTCCCTAGGTAGAAGAGACCTGACCTCCCTGTAATCCTGGTTGCCTTAGTGGTTGAATGGAAGGTGTTTCGTAGAATGAAGTAGCCCACCTATACCGTGATTACGTCCGGCAGTCTCGACCTCAACCCATCGAATAGTTGTCTCAGTTCAAGACAACGTCTCGACTCAAACAGTCACAGTAGCACACGTTAGACTTGAAATATCTATCTTATAAGCACGAAGATCTCTAACACGAGCAAATTTAGACCTTCAAGATATGTCGATCAATCTTGAAATGTCCAAACTTTCCGTAGTTTACTAATCTACTCTTTAACCTTAGAGGGTTTCGCCAAAAGTAAGTTTTTCTAAACTACTTTTGACTTGAATTTCTCCTAAACCAGTCTCTTTGGAGAGACGATCAGAAGCCAACAATGTTCTACCAATTGAAAGGTCGTCGGAGAACCTAATTAGCAGAGACCTCCTAATCTAATGCTCTAGACAAAAGGACTCAATTTTGAAAACCGCCTTCCATGTAACTGAGAGAGCAGAAGAAAATAAACCTAAAGTTACTAAGCTGAAATCAGAGTAAATTAGCAAAGAAATCGGAACCAGAAAGGAATAAATCAGCCCAACTAAAGTAAAACCATCAAATATCTTCATTTAGCCCAATATGATGATCCGGCTCAGCCATTCCAGATCTGACCGAACCCGCCACTACCCTATATGAACGGATCTGACCCACATTTGATAATCATCGTTTGCGATGTTTCCACTGATCACCATTAGAGAAATATTACTGGTTTCTTACATTGTGATGTCTGGTTGAGCCGTCGTGCGCCACCTTCAGCGGTTGTGCGCCACCTTCAGCTGTTGTGCGCCGTATACCAGCTGTGTGCTTCATACCACAAATGCCAGCAAAATGACAAACAACGATATGCAATCTACCTTGCGTTATGCTTAAAATTACTAACTTATTCTTCCTATTTTTTACAAATTCAATTGGAAGTAGAAAGTTTACATTTTGGCAATGGATATGAATTCAAAGGATTGCAATATTGATCCCAAAATTTACAGGTCAACTACATAGGCAAACAAAAGATAAAGAGTTCCCTTACAAATAAAAAAATTTGATTCCGTTGACATTACTCATCCTCTATAACCTCTTCTGATATGTACCTTAATGGTGTTTCCACAATCCTTCTGTAATTCCTCTATTTCTCTGACCAAACATTCCACCTTGTCAGAACAGCTCTTGAGTTCAATCTCCTCCAGTGTTGAACTGATCCCTAAACAATAAGAAGGAATCTCTTCCAACATTTCACAGTAAAGCAATATCAACTTCTGCAAACAGGGCAGTTGCTCGTCGTAAGCTGTCCACCACTTTAAACCGTCATGTCCAGAGTCATAAATTCGAAAGCATCTAAGTTTTGAGAATTCCCCTTCTTCCATGTCCAATGTACCCCCCACAAAGCGTGTTCTCAGTAATTCAAGAACCTCAAGGTAGGGCAATTTTCCAGTCACTGCAATTTCTTTCCTCGACAAATCAAACCCACCCAGTATCACTTTTGTAAGATTTTCATTTGAACCAAATTCA
>JAULKM010068797.1:0-12025 GCA_032355605.1 Rubia tinctorum
TTGAGCTCATCATATTCAACCCTCAAGCAGTTCACTTCTTGTTCCAACAAATAACATTTATCTGATGATCGAATACCAGAAATAACATTTATTAAATTGAGAAAATTCATATATAACCCATATAAAATTTGAAAGTACAAAACTAACCCTAAGTTTTTTTTTGTTAAATTGTGGACTTGTACCATTTTTTCAATTCCATCGTTGAATTAAGAAATCAACAGTTGACCAAACATTAAAAGACAAAATTACCCTATTACTCAAAACTGAAAATGTAATTGACAATTATGCACCTGGACTTTTTCTTCATCTTCATCCGACCCATTGGCTACCACCTGCAGCTGGTTCGCCACCGCGTCGCTGCCAAGAAACCCTTACCCTACCTCCTGCCTCCCACCTCCTCTGCCCAGAAACCCCATCCTCGCTGCCAGAAACCCTAGCCCCGTTGCCCACCCCCACTTACCCTAGCTCCACTTCTCCCGACGTGTCACCACAGCCACCACCGACCCTCTCCTGGTTCTCACCACTGCCCCCCACATCCACCACCACCCTACCCTTAATTCGACGAGTCACACCACCACCACAACCACCGCCACCACCAAAGCCCCTAACCCTAACCTTCAAATTGAATATAAGAATCAAGAATTAATCTCTCACCCGTTCAAAATTTGAAGGACCTAAAGTTGAATGTGATTGAAGAGCGAGGCGGAGGCTCGGAGGAACTTTTTTTGCTTTTGTAGAAGACGATGCTAACAACGTTCAACGACAGCAACAATGTCAGAGTCCCATCGGGTAATTAGGGCGTGGGCTCGGGTAATTAGCAGCCTTGCCGCTGGGGACGACGGCTGAATCCTAGATTGCGCTCATCAGAGTAAACCAGTAGCCATGGAAGATAAAGGCCAGGAGATGGCTTGAAGGAGAGGGGAACGAGTTAGGGCTGAGGGAAAAGAAAGAAAGAGAGAAAAATTTTAAGGCGGAGAGAAAGGGCATTAATGTCTTATATTTTTTTTGGTTTTCTTAAATTTTTTAAAAGAAGGGTAAAATGGTTATTTCAATGATTTCTGGCCATTTCTGCCGTTGACATTTCGGTCAAAGATTTCCAAGACTATTTTTGCACTTTCAAAATTTACAAGATCGTTTATGCACTTTCATCCAAACACATAGGTTAAAAAGCACACTTTTCTGGAACTAATTTTAGGAAATAAATGCATGGTTGACACATCCACTAATGCAGGAACAATTAACGAGTCTCTTGTACGATGGTTCTATTTTTTTTCTTGAAATCGCCATTTGTTAGATTCCGAAATCATAATCTTCCATTACAAAATGTAATAATCTTTTATGTGTAGTTAAATGGTATTTCTAACCATGCATGGTCTTTCCATGGCCATTGATCCCATTCAAGAAATTATTTAGAGTAACATGTCAAAATAACTCTGACTTTGAGTTGAATGTGCCAATATAACCCTGTAAAATGAGAAAGTGTCAAAATAACCATAACTTTATGATGTATGTGCCAATATAAAACTGGGAACCGTTGACTTCAATTGCCAACGCTGGAATTAGCTAGATTTTAATGAAATGACAATTTTACCCCGACTAAAAAAAGAATTATATTACTCTCTTTTTTCTTCCACTCACTCCGCCGCTCCATTCTTCTTCCCTCAACCGTTACCCATTCTCTTCTTCCACCTTCCAAAATTGGAGCGCCGCCCACCAAATATCGTCCGACCCAAATCTTCGCCACCAAATCCCCTTCCATCAAATCTTCATCCCGAATCCCCGCCACCAAATCTTAGCCCGCCAAATCCCTTTCGATCCAAATTGTTGACACCACCTAAATCCCCTCGCCGTACACCATTAATCTTCATTGGAATCAGCCACAACCATCTCACTACCCCTCAACCGCCCCGCCACTTTGGTAGTTGTGCAGCAAAAGTCATCATCAGGATCCGCTGCGTCAATTTAGGGTTTTTAGAGAACCAGAATCTGAAAACCCATGCCCTAAATCCGGGTTGGAGGAGGATTTGGTAGGTGGCGCTCCATAGTTGGCGAATTGATGGTGTGGTGAAGAGCAAATCAATTTTCCAGTGGAGCAAATCTTCTTCCCGTGACGGAGCAAATGGAGGAACGCCAATTCAAGGTTGACATTGTCGGGTGGAATGGTGGCGGGCTAGGGTGGTTGCAGGGTGGGCTAGTGGTGGGCCGGTGACGAGCTGGAGTGGGGTGGTGGTAGGCTAACTGGCGGGGTGGTTTCTGGGTTGGCAGAGCAAATCTTCTTCACGGGCTGGTGGTTGTGGGGTGATGGCGGGATAGTGGTGGTGGAGGTGGTGGTATAGGTGGTGATTTTGGTGCTTGGGGTGGTCGGAGGGTGGCGGTGGCTGGTGGTAACAGGAGGGTAAAATGGGAAAAAAGTTGAAATGACCGAGGGCATAATTTTCATTTAGGGTTCGGTCAATGGCCTAATTGGTGAGTCAACACCGGAATGTGACCTAAAGGTTATATTGGCATAATTCATCTTAAAGTTAGGGTAGTTTGACACTTTTTGATTTTACAGGGTTATATTGGCACTTTCAGCCTAAACTTAGAGTTAGAAAAACATTTAACCCAATTATTTAATTTCTTTAATTACAACTGGGCCACCAAAGATTTACTAGTTCTCCCGGTTCTTATCTCCCAAATCCTTCTTTCCCGATTTACTTCTCTCCAAATACCAAATTTCTCAGATTCTCGCGTATTTCTCAAATTCTAAATCTAAAATGAATCCCTTTCTCCAAATCCCAAATTTCTTAGATTCTTGTGTGTTTCTCAAATCTCAAATTCCAAATCTAAAATGAATCCATTCGTTGAATCCTCTCCTCGATCCTTACCTAAATTCTTCCCCTTAAGTGTGTCCATGTCTTAGTGACAATGAGTCTACATCACCGCTATGTTTCCCCGCCCAAAAGACGTCGTCAATGTGATGATGATGGAGAATCGAACGGAAGGCGTCGACAGCTATACATGGATACAAAAAGGTTAACTTCTAAATCATTTAGGGAACATGAGTACGGAGGTAGTGTTGCTAATTGTTGGTGGTGTTGATTTATGGGTACGTAAGATGGTGATAGTGTTGAGAGATCGATGTTGGTGTTGACAATGACGTTATGATTCTGACATTTTTTAGAGTGTTTTATTTTATAAATTTTCATCGTCCAACTGATGGCTCGATAGACGGCTCGTTCAAAGACACCGAGTCAAAATTTTCGCCTAATAACCAAAAAAATCACCATTAAAGTGAATGGTGTCCACTAGTTATCAGATAAGACGGGTTGTCCAATTTAATTTAGAGATTTTTTTTATAAGGGTACCCACTTTTAAGAATTTCCTGGGAGAATTTTCGCAAGAGTACCCTATTTTTAAGAGTATCCCATTTTTTTAAAAAAATCGTAAAAGGTGTCCACTTTTTTATAAATGTCCCAAAAAGGTTTTTTTAGTTAAAAGTGGGTGCCAATATGACGCAATTTTGATCCAAATTGGTACCCATTTTTCATTGAAAGTTGCCCTTTTGAGACATATATGAAAAAACGGTTACCTTCATAGGACATTCAAAATTTTGGTACAAAATTGAGAATTTCAGCTAAAAGTGGGTACAATTTTGGACAATCTTTTTTTTTATACTTTATCAGTTCGAGATCAAACTGCACCCTTAATTTTTTCAGGTCAAACTTTGTAAACTTTGACCGTAAATTTATATATATATATAAGGAAAATATCACGTGAGATCTTATTAGATTTATTTTAATATCTATTTTTTAGATATCAACTTTTTATGTGACACTATTATACTCCCTATATCCCAACAAAAATTGCACAATTCCCTTTCTCGTCCGTCCCAACAAAAATGACATATTTTGAAAACTACCCAAAATGACAGATTATGTTGTTAAATTCTCAAAATAATGTCCTCTTTAACTTTAACAACTTTCAGACTGAGTCCACACCTTTCCCAAAATATCTCCACTTTTCCATAATTATTCTCTGTCACATCAGTTTGCATAAAAGAGCGAGTCAAAAGCGAATGCGCCATTTTTGTTAGGATGGAGGTAGTATGTAGTTGAGATATCGAGGGCGAACACGATATTTGAAAACCATGAAAAAGTTAGGGCGTGGTTTGAATCTCATGACTCTATTATGGTATTAGAGTCAGGTTGGATTAGTTGGTCATGTGTACGTATATTCTCACTATTTGGCATATAACTCCTTTCTATCCACATTTGCGTGATGAATAACATTGCTACACATGATTGGGTGTGTTAAGTATCCCACATTGATGAATACCAAAGCTAATGCTTTTTATATAAGATTACGAGTCACCGTAGGGGTGGCAAACAGACAGACGAGTCGAATACGGATATGGTAATATGAGTAATTAAAAATATGGTATGACCCACTGCGACCCATTTTATAACGGTTCAAAAATAGATCGGATTGAAATCCAATCAATCTGCTAGTCGAAAATCACTCAATCCACGAGTCGAAAATAAATAAATTGTGAGTTTCAACTCATATATGAACCTATATTGGTTTATATATGCAGTCAATCTGCAAACACAACCTGCTAGATCAATATTTTTCAATTACGCATTTAAATAGTTACTCATGTAACTCATTGCCAATTTTATACTCATTCGAGATTTAAAAATAGACAATCTGCTTGAACAACAAAACAGGAATTTATTTTGCCACGCTTGAATCACCTCTGCATGATATCAATTAATTTTATATTAGTAACAAGTAACGCTAATAACTTGTTTATCTAGTATGAATTTATTCATCTATAATCTCAAAATGACCATTCCTTTCCAAATCCAAGAAATTATCATGTGACGGCATCTATTTACCATTGACTGTTTATCAAATAATTATCATTACCTTTTTAACGTTAATAATATAGAATGGGTTTTCGACAGGCGGTTTATCCATAAACTTATGGATAGTTTACTCTATTTTTTATTTATAGATTGTATTTGTTAAATGAGATATCTCTTTTGATCTAGTCTAAACTTTAGTCAGGGGTCTTTATACAATTTTAACTATATTCTAGCTCTATGAACTTATCTCTAATGATTTTACAGGGACATATCTCTAATAATTTTACAAGGACCTATCGCTAATATTTTTTCAGAGGCTTTTTTGTCCAATTCTTTTCCTATCTTTTCCCGTCATCTGCAGTCTGAAAAAAAAATCAAAAACAAATCGAAAAAAATATTTAAAAATATTTTTAAAATGCAAATAATTAATATGATCATCGAACTGAAAATTATAAACATAAAAAAATAGAAGAATATCAACAAAAACTCATAAAACATTAACTAAAAAATTGTTTCAAAAATATTTTAAAAAATGAAATATAACAGCAAAAATTAGTAAAAAATTAAATAAAACTCAAAAAAAATTGAAGAAAAAATATCGACTACAACTAACAAAAAATTAATCAACTGAAATCATAAAAACATCAACCAAGATTAAATTATCAAAAACTTTTTTAAAAAAACAACAAACATCAACGTATGTCACCCAAAAACTAAAAACATCAATTATTATCATCTAAACTTCACCAAAAAATGAAAAATGTCAACGTAAGGAAAAAAACATTACAAAAAATCAAGCATATCACTAAAAAGCTACAAACATCAACCTATATCATCCAAAATCTAAAAACATAAATTATTATGATCTAAACTTCGCTTAGAAAATGAAAAACGTCAAAATAAGGGGAAACAACACTACAAAAAATCAACCATATAATCAAAAAAACTACAAACATCAACTCCTATCACCTAAAACTCATCTAGAAAAAGAAAAACGTCAACATGAGAGTGAAAAAACTAAAAACATCGACAAAAAATCTACAATACCTCAAAAGTATAAATTATTCACTCTGAAAATCATAAAATATCAACATTTTTTTTAAAAAAAAACTACAAGTATCAACCTACATCACCCAAAAGCTACTAATATCAACTCCTAACACCTAAACCTTATCCGAAAAATGAAAAACATCAATATAAGAAAAAAAACACTACAAACATCAACTCATATTACCAAAACCTCGACCGAAAAATGAAAAGCATCAACATGAGAAAAAAAACTACATATATCAATCCACATCACCCAAAAAAACTGCAAAACATCAACTCATATCAATTAAACCTCACTCGAATAGTAAATAACATCAACATAAGAGGAAAAAAAGTTATGAACATCTACGATACCTCAAGAATAAAAATTCTTTAAAAAAAGGACCTGGTGGGATTTGAACTCAAGTCTTTAACCTCAATGCATAGAGCAATAACCATTACACCAAAGACTTGTACTGAACAAGCACTCAGTCAAATAATATTAAAGCTCAGCATATATATCAAGAACATAAAATTTTCAAAATAAAGTTCACACAGAGATTCGAACTTGAGACCTCAACCTCAACAACAAGAGTGCTAACTACAAGAACAAACAAACATTGTTGACAAAATCCTCAGTCAAGTAATTTTTAAACCTCAGCAAGTCTTTAAAAAAAGTAGAACACAATATTAAACCCCATTGCTCAGACGCTGAAGCTCAGCCAAAGTCTGTGCGTCATTGACGTGGCCGTCGTCCGTACGTGGTTGTACGCGCGAACTTCTTCTTCACCGATCCTATGCCTGAAGGCAAATGCAGCGCCTCGCCGTCACCTGAAAATTGCACCACAATGCCATCGTCTGAAGGAAAACCGCAGTCGGAAGGCCTCGTCGTGGATCCGTTGCAGAGGCCATGAATCCATCGCAAAGGAGAGTTACAGAGGTCGTGGATTTGTTGCCTTGCCTCGCTGTCTGCATCCCTAGCGGCGGCATCGACTAACCCTAGCGACATTGCCTAGTGTTGTCACCAGCGTTCATTTCCGATTCGAATTGCAGTGGCTTAGGTTTAGGGTGCTTCACCAAGACGGAGTAATAACCACTGCCGCAACAAGAAGAATAAGAAGAAGAAGAAACGCGATAGCGGCATCGAGACCTAGTGTTTCGAAGCATCGAATTACAGAGAACGATGACACGGTAATTCCGGTGAGATTCCGGAGAGATACAAACTGAGGCGACGGAAACTGGTAGAAATTTGGCAGAGGCTGTTACTTATTGGAGAAGGAGGAAAGAAAAATGAAATTTTAATATATATTTTTATATATATAGTTTTTTGATAATTGCACATTAGGTCCCTAGATTTATTAGTATATTCAAAGAAAAACCCCATCCCAAAATTAAGATTTATACAAATTACATAACAGACTCTGCCTAAAGTTTAGACTGCATAAAACAAGACTTTGAGTTGTTACATTACATACTACTAAATTTAAAATTTTAAAAATATTTTTCACATTTCACATTTTTTTATATTTTCACATTTAAATACACATTATTACTTGTTTTAACTATTAAAATGAAATATTTAAATGAGTCCATCTCTTAAAGACATTTTTTTAATAAGTTATGGAAAGACCAATGTTTAAACTGCAAATTAGAAGAAATCAAGATAAAACTTTCGGGTTGCATTAATCGGATAATAAACTAATAACTACTAGACGCTGCATGATAAATTTTTAATATTACAACTAAAATCTTTTACCTTTCTATAATTCTAATTGAACCACGTCTTTTCATGTCTTATGGAAAGATGTTATTTCCCAAGACTTTACCTATTTAAATTTATAAAAATTACAACATTTAAGGTAAAAAAATACAGTGGATTGTGCATAAGATTATGGATAGACCACCTTTCCTGAAATTTTCTCAATAATATACTACTACTTTCGTCCCAATAAAAATGGAACATTTACTTTTTCCAAGTCAAACTTTGTAAACTTTGACTCTAAATATAAAATTAACATATATATATGTATTTATAATGAAACTATCATGTGATATATTGTTAGATTCATCTTAATATATATTATAAATATCATTATTTATGCGAAATTGTTATATGTAGCTAGAGATGTTGACAGTCAAACATGATCATTGAAAACCGTGAAAAAGTAAGTGCGGCATTTTTGTTGGGACAGAGAGAGTGTTAAGAGTTGCATTGTTTAATATATATAATTTAAATTAGCACTGGTGGAGAAAGGCCTATTAAAGATGGTTATATCCGTTCAGAGATTTTGATCGAAATCGATCAAAGGTGGCTCAAAAATCACCTTTAATTAGAGTGTGAAATAGGTTCCGAATTCGGAACCTGTTTCTGAAATCCAAAAATATAGCTAGCAAACCCAGATACATCGCCGAAAAACACACAACAAAACAAACCCATAAACCAAAACACAACAACATCATAAATATATACGGGAACAACATCAATATGAATACACCCCTAAAACATAGCAACAACAGTATAGGTACGTCGTCGGCTTTCGATCTAAGCTTAGGAGGCGAGAGGCGCAGCTTAGGCGGAGGCGAGAGGCGCAACTTAGGCGGAGGCGAGCGACGCGGTGGAGGCTTCTTCGGCGCTGTGGCCCTTCTCTATGGAGCGGAGCGGCGCTATGGGCTTCATGGTGGAGCGACGCGGTGGATCTAAGCTTCTCCAGGTGTGAGGGTTTCTGATATGAATTTTCTTGCAAACACTATGAATTGTGGAATTTTAGATCTTTAACTAAACGAGAGATTTTGTAAACCCTAGTATAGCCACATGAATTGATCAAAATTAACCCTAAGGATCTTTAACAACTCGAGATTTATAACCCTAACTAGCCTTCAGGATTAGTTCACAAATCGATGGTATTGATACTTAATTATCCCGCGGGATTAAGCAACAATGAATAATGCTCGCAAGTAGTGAGAATAACTCAAATTTTTTGAATATATGATTGATAAAAGGTTGTATAAATCTCGACCAAGCCCCCCTATTCATAGGGTTTAATTTTGGCATAAAACCCTAATCACAAACAGAAACTGAATCCACTTATGGTAGTTTAAAGAAGTTAAAACCATATCTAAATAGAATTCCTAAAATACATGGAGATATGGCCGAATTCACCAAGACATGCTCTTGAATGAATATTGTCTTATCTAATCTTACCAAATCTATAGTCAGAATAAAACTGAATATTCTAAATCCTAATGGACCAGATTTCAAAATTAAGCTCTTCAAAGCCCCACATGGCCGAAATTAACCCCAAAAATCTAAAATGAAATAATTTTACAATAGTTTACAACGATCACACTACCTCATTAAAAACCCGGTGGGAAAAAAGTATAGTGCTCTTCATGATGTCTTCACTTCCTCGACACTCTTGAACAATTAATCCAAGAACTTGTCGACGTTGATTTCTTCATTAATTCTTCATCATGAAGGCGATCCATCAAAGTATTTAAAGCAGCATCTCTAAGATTCGTTCTTGCCCTAGTCTTAGGACTTGCCATGTCAATTAGAGGATCTCGAACATAACCTTTAAATGTTTGATCAAGTCGTGGAATGTATTCATCTATGGTGGTAGTAGTCTTGACATCTCCATCAGTTTCAATCGACGCGGCGGAGGCGTGAGGAAGATGGTGGTGGAGGACTGAGGAAGTGATGGTGGAGCTGTGAGGGGAGGCAGTTGTAAGGGTGAGAAAGAGAGAAAATTAAGGGAAATTGGGATCGGGGTGGGGAAGAAACCCTAGCTGCTATCTATACTTGGACCCAAAAGTCCAACAAAAACATTCCATTAAAGACGGGGTTTCAATCGAATCGCCTTTAATTAATGCCCATTAAAGGAGGTCCTTTATTCAGTTAAAAGTGCTTTAAAACCTCGGGCGTGACTTGGGGGGGTTCTAAATTTGGAACCTCACTCGGGTCCTAACCAAAGGTGTTCCCTCATGAACCGCATGTGATTGCATGCCTTTAATTAAGGCTTTTCCACTAGTGTAGGGTTGGGCAAAATTATTTGAGAACTAAAAATCAAATACAAAACAAAATATTCAATTTTTGAATAACTTGAATTAAATTCATATTTAATTTCTAAATATTCTAATCGACTGAAATAGATTTATAAATACTAGAGGAGTACCATCGCTTGTTGCGCGATATTATTAATTAAAATATTATGAGTAAGTTTTTTGTACATGTTGTGTCTTACATTTAAATTGAAAACAAAGAATTTTATTTAAAACTTTAAAGTTTAGTCATCTAAGAAAAACTATATGAGATATTTAGAAAATTTTAAATATTGAATTCAATAAAATTTGATTATTTTTTATAATATTTCATTCAAATTATTTAAAAATTAATTATTTGTATGTTGAGATTCATTTTAAATGGCTATCATAATTATATGTATGTCATTGCAATAATTAAAGGTAAATATTATATAACTTTATTAGTCTCACTAATTATAAAATGTGCTCATTTAACAGTTTGTCGGTCTAAAATAAGACTTTATCATGTATAAATTAATAAATAAATAATATGTATACATATTTCTATCAGAAGTACTCTATCAGTGTATTAAAAAAATCCGAACATTTTGGTATTTCCGATTATATGTTTCTTTAAATTTTCTTCAGTGTATATATATTACAATGAGATATTTATGGTTTTAATTATATATTAAGAAGTTATATATTATGATTGATTATATATAATAAATAATTAAAATCAGTAACATATTATAATATTAGTATAAGTTATGATTGATTATATATTGTAAAGAATTAAGTTAGTAACATATAATGCTATTAGTATATTATTTTTAGACAACTTGAGTTTAGATTAGTCAAAATGATTTCAATATCTCCGGTTGACAGAACCATCCAAAAGTTAACAATTTCTATTATGTGGTGATTGGGAAAAGGAGAGGATGGTAATATATTAGTAATTTAGTCTTGCAAGTAGGTAGGATGCGAATGCAATTTTTAATTTAACCAGTGGGTTGAAGTGGATGTTATTTTACGAACAATGTTAATTAAGGAAGCGAATGTGACAGTAATTTTTTTTATGATGCAAATACAAATATGCAGGTCTAATCAATCCCCCCACTTGTCTATTTGCAGAAAAAAGCTCATAATCTTGCCCTTGATTAGGAAAGGGATCCAAACTCCACTGAACCGAGAGGAAAATTTCCAAGAAATTATTCTTATACTACCTCTATCTCCCTCCTATTTAAATTTTATATTTACTCTTGTCTCAATGTTTTGTGTAAGCTGACATGACACATTTTTATCACATAAATTTGGTCTAAATTAAGAATTTTAGGTGAATCATGAGGGATTCATCTGATGTGTCACTAATCACGAGAGTGTTTTAGGTAATTTTTTTATACCAAAAAAGAAAAGAGTAGGCCTAGGATTAGGAAGTTTATTTTGGGACAGAGTGAAAAGGAAAATACGAAAATTGTTTTGGGACGGAGGGAGTAGTACTTATTAAACTAGATTAATTGTTTTAGAGTTATTATTACTACCTACCTCCGCTTCATAAGATGTGACATCATAGTTTTAGATATTTGGATTTAATAGAATGAAATGTGAGTGAAATTATTATCTATGGATGAAACTTCTAAAACCCCGCTTCTGAAATTTCCTTGTGGGTCATTTGTGGCTTGAGCTGATGTCAAGTTAGTTGTCGCATATGATTATAATCTAATTGCTGTTTAATCAAAGAAGGATCGGCATAATCCGAGTTACAAAAGTTATTAAGAGATCGAGTAATTATTGAATAAATTATTTGTATGTATACATGATGTGGTTTAAAACAGCGGTAACTTATGAAGGTACACAATCATTAATAGAACAACACTTCCCAAACTTATAAGTACTCCTATTAAAATTAAAGGTTAATTATAGTATCGTACATTTGGAATATTGTAAGAATTATATTTCTAAATAGTAAATGAGTCATGCAGTATATTGATGATTGATTAGTTAATTTATTTTGTTGAAACGTTGATGATTGATTATTTGAACATATATACAGCGGCGGAACTAGAGGAGAATTCGAGGAGGGGCGGAGGAGGGGCTGGGGCGGAGGAGGGGCGGAGGGGCGGGGG
>JAULKM010068808.1:0-12025 GCA_032355605.1 Rubia tinctorum
TTTGGTCCTTACGATCATCTAGATTCCTTTTTGTGAGCTTAATTTGTAGATTTCTCATAAGCACTTTGGAGTATTTTGGTGAAGGCCATTCGCAAGGATGATAGAAGATTGAAGGTCATGAGTCAAACGTGGTAGAAGATAAAATGGTCAAAGAAAGAAGTCAAAGAAGCGGATAAATTGTGATCCGGAAGTCTGAACCGAGTTTTGGAAATAATCCAAGAAGAACCAGCCCCTAATAATGGTACCATTGGATTCGTCTTCGCGATTACTATAAAAACGACTGTAAAAACTCCCAAAACGGATGAACGGTTCACTCATAATGACAGAAAGAATAAGGTGGTAGATTGATCATTACGTGCCGTAGTGTGTCCTGCGGCTCGCAGCAGATGGATTTGGGCAGCATTATCTTCATTTTTCAGCCTCAAAAACTCTCCCTCTTCATTCATACACTCGAAAACTCTCCCCAAAACCCTAGGGAGCTTTTATTCTTCATCTTTTACACTATGTTTACCATGGATTCTTGCTATTATGTTATGAGTATTCATAATTTAGGATAAATATATTCTTGGGAGCAATTGGTAAGCATTTCTAGCATGCATTTGTGAGATTTGGTTCGTCCTAATTTGTGTATTGATTATCAAGTATGTTTTTTGCTTTTTTGTGTGATTAATGCATGATATAGACGAGGATGATCAACTACTTGAAGATTGTGAATTGATTGTTTGCTAGGTTTTTTGTCAAACCCGGAAGAATTTGTCGTTTCATCGATATGATTATTTTTTATTGACGTTAGGTTGTAATTATGGGTGACATCTAATAGTGATTGTTGATTGATGAAATTACTTAGTTTTAGGATGAATTTGAATGGGTTTGCCTAATTTTCGATGTGGCTCACTAACAACTTCTAGCATGAAGGTCGATCCTCATAGTCGTTATTAGTAGATATACTTGTGTTATGTATATGTTTCTCGCTTGTAGGACATTGTGGTAGTTGTGTTGGGTCACCACGTTTTTTGCTATTCTCGGAGAAGTTTTTAACGCCGATCGTCTAGAGTAACCCGAGGGTAAGGGTTATTGTGTGACGCCAATTGCCCATTTTAACTATAACCGATGAGAGATGAGAAATGAATTCACTTTAAAGGTGTTGACAAGTTCTCCACAATGTGTGGTTAAAGCATAAAAATGGGATGATTTGTCAATGATAAAAAAAATTACCACAAGTGTAAACCAATTGCGCCTAAGACTCGTTATCATCTTAATTACATCTTTTGTGCTAGTGTATTCGTAGTTATATTTTTTTCTCTAATTTTTGGTTAATTTAGTTTTAGGAAAAATAAAAATATAACCCTATTATTTTCCAAAAGTGCCAATATAAATCTGTAAAATTGAAAAGTGCGATTATAACCCAAACTTTTGTATCAAATGTGCCGAAATAAACTTTTGACACTATTCCGGCCGGAATTATGTGATATGACTACGAAGTAAAATGTTTATGACCGACAGCGCGGGCGACGTCGCACCCCGTGTCGGTCATTACCAAAACCACCAAGACAAATGGTGTAACGTCACTAGAAAAAATCAAGGTAAAAAGTTTATGACCGACAGCTCGTGCCTCTGTCAGTCATACCGAAACCGCTACCGACAACGGGTGCAACATCGCACGCATTATTTTGTAAATTAAAAAAACGTTTGAAAGCGAAACAGGTATCGGTCCTGCTGTCGATAGTCATATCAGAATTTAATTTTCCTGCAACCTGCCCATATTTCATTAACCAAATTCAACAACCAAATTACATAAGAATATAAAATTATATTCATATCGAAGATTTTCTAAATCAAATTCACATGAATACTAGCTAGATTCACGAATAAAATCCATACCTGACACTTTCCAAATCATATTTATAAATAAACCTCTACAGTACCTAACATTCAAAAAAAACTATTGCGCAACTGGAGCTGACCAGAACCGAGGGTGGAGCACCGGAAAATCATATCAGAGGGGGCAGAAATTCGGCTTGGCAATACAGGAGCTCCAGCAATGGGGAAACACCAACCTGCCACGAATCTAAAATGCGACCGGATCTGGAGTGCAGCAAAGAGGCTGGTGGTGTGAGACGCGGCGGAGCGCTGGTCGTTGAGTGCCAAAAATAGGATGGTGGTGCACCAAATTGGGTAGTGCTGCGGCGGAGAATGGTGGCGAAGCTGCCACGAATCTGAGACACGACGGGATATGGAGCGCGACAAAGAAGCTGGTTGCTTGATAAACGGCAGAGGGCTGATTCTAGAGCGCTAGCGAAGAAGATGGTGGCGCGGAGGAGATGCTGGTGATGGTGCGATGGAGAAACTCGAGACACACTCGAGAGGCGAGAGCAGGCTGAGCCGCAGCAGACACGGGCGGAAAGGCGAGAGCGGGCGGAGCAGCTGGTGGAGCACCGTCAGGGATATAAATGAGAGAGATTTTGTGTTATGTCCAAGGAGAAGGAGAAGGCTTCTTGTGCTCATATACACAGGGGCGGAACCAGAAAACATTTGCGGCGGGGCTGATGTGCAAAGAAAAAAAATCACAAATTTTTCTTTGTATTAGAGGGGGCTGGAAAAAAAATTTAAAAAAAATTTACCCTAAAATTTCCCGTAAATTTTAGCTCGGCGGGGGCTGGAGCCCCTCCAACCCCCGCCTGTCTCCGCCCCTGCATATACTAGGGTTTAGGTTCGTAGTATTTGGGCTTAGGGTTTAGGTTTTTTGGGCTGATTTCTTAGTTAGTTTATGAATACAAATAAATTAATTAATGTGAATATTGGAGGTTTGTTTTTTCTAAAAAGAAATTGTGAGGAAAATTTTTCATACAGCGGCTTGTACATCGGAATAATTTAATATTGACCTTTTTAATATTAATTTTGAGGATTTGAATGAAATAAACATTATCATTTTTATAATAAAATTACAAAATATTTGATTTCATAATATTTTTATGTAGCTACTATTTGTGATAATTTTGAAAACATTTTTCATATAATAATAAGTAATACTGATAATGTTATATTTGTGATTCATATTAGTTTAACTAAAATAATAAGGTATGAGATTGTGTCTATTTGTAGTAGTTGAACATGAATAAATTTTGCAAATAATTTACGATATATAAAGAAATGGAATGTAAGAAAAAATTTAATTTATCCTAAAAAAATTTATCCTAAAAAAACTCAATGGTTGACATTCTATTAGTTGAAATCAAACCCTCTCATTAGTGTTTATATACAGAAAGTCATGTAATGGTTGACCGTTGATTAGTTTAAGTCAAACATTTTCATTAAATGTTTATACATGGAAAGTTAAGTAAGGATTAGTGTTTATATATGGAAAGTCATGTAAAAGTTGGTCGTGGATTAGTTAAGCTCAGACCTTAGTTTTAAGTGTTCATATATGGAAAGTGAAGTAAGGTTTAACTGTTGATTAGTTATGGTCAAAATATAGTCATAAGTGTTTATATATGGAAAGTGAAGTAAGGGTTGACCATTGATTGGTAAAGGTCAAACTTTGTTCTAAGTGTTTATGCATAGAAAGTCCAGTAAAGATTGACCGTTGATCAGTTAAGGTCAAATTGTTTCATTCAAATTAGGGATAGTCGTTAATTAGTTAAGGTTAAACCTTAGTTATTACTAGTATTTATTATGGAAAGTCAAGTAAGGGTTAATCGTTGATTAGTCAAGCTCAAACCTTTCCATTAGTGTTTTTGTGTGAAAGGTCAACTAAGGGTTGACCATTGACTAGTTAAAGTCAACCCATTTTACTAGCATTCTTACATGGAAAGTCAAGTAAGGGCTTACCGTAAATTAGTTAAGGTCAAATGTTTTCATTAGTGTTTATGTATGGAAAGTCAAGTAGGGTTAATCATTGACTAGTTAAGGAAAAACCTTACTTATTAATGTTTATATGTGGAAAGTCGAGTAAGGATTAATCGTTTAGCGGTTAAGTTCTAACTATTGCATTAGTGTTTATGTATGGAATGTCAAGTAAGGCATGATTGTTGATTCATCAAAGTCAAACTTTTCATTAGTGTTTATGCATGGAAAGTCAAGTAATGGTTTACCGTTGATTAATTAACGTCAAATCTTAGTTATTAGTGTTTATAAGTGGAAAGTCAAGTAAGGGTTAATCGTTGAGTAGTTAAGGTCAAACATGTTCGTAAGTGTTTATGTATGGAAACTCAAAAAATGGTTAGCCGTTAATTAGTTAAGGTCAAACCTTAATTATTAGTATTAATATACGGAAAGTCAAGTAAGGGTTGATAGTTGATTATTCAAGGACAACCCTTTTCACTAGTATTTATGTATTAAAGTTCAAGTAAGGGTTGACCGTTATTAATTAAAGTCAAGCAATTTTATTTGTGTTTATGTATGTAAAGTCAAGTAAAGGTTGAGCGTTGATCAGTTAAAGTCAAGCCATTTTATTATTGTTTATAAATGGAAAGTCAAGTAAGGGTTAACCTTTGATTACTTAAAGTCAAACCATTTTATTAGTATTTATATATGGAAAGTGAAGTAAGGATTAATCGATGATTAATTAAGGTGAAATTTTAGTTATTAGTATTTATATATAGAAAGTCAACTCTTAGTTATTCATCTACTAATAAATAAAATAATGCTATTAATAATAAAATGAACCACCCCCTCCCGGGGTCGTCTAAACGAATCACGAAAGATCCACTAAACTAACCCAAGAGGAGGCTAAGTGAGGTCAAAAATAGTTATTGCTCCAGTTCCTACTATTATGCTACCAAAAGGGTAGATAGTGGAAAGTCCGGGGTCGTCCATAGAGATGTTAGGAATCTAAGAGTCAACTAAACACAGTCACAATCGGGTCATCAATCCGATCACGTGTCAGGAATAATCAGTGTTGGTAAAACAGGCTTTGGGCGAGGGTTTTCATTAACAAATACTAGCATGCAAGTCAAAAGAGAATAAGCTATATAAACTAACACTTGGAGAGTATTTGTGTTACATAATTAATGTTGTTTCGATCCTTGATTCCATTAAATACAAGAACTATAAACCTATTGTAGTGTGTGTGACACGTGGTGTGGTCGATGGTCAACACTTCTACATACCTGACACATAGGGTACACAGGTAATCTTCCATCGGTACCGCCTCCGTAATTAGGGAATTGCATCAACGGCCCTTCCTGCTGTGCAGATCTGAATATCCCCCATGTTATTATGTCACAAACACTAAACTCTGAATTTTTCTCCCTAGGCCTAAAAAGGCAAGAGGGGTGAAGCACCTTATTGATGGCTCTTGGGTTGCAAAGCTAACCCTAGTTCGCTACTCTAGCTATCTCTACCCGTAACCCTTCGGATCAACTTGTCGGCTTACTAGTGTATGGCCGATCATAACATTGACTCGGCAACTTATGTGCACACACCCACACGGTTTCAGACTATCGTTACCCCAAGCACATCTAGGTTTCCTTCCCCAGGGGGTATGAATAATTGCATCAACATGAAAGTAGACTATGGTTTGTGCCAGTCTTTGTGTAACAATCATGCAATTAACAAGAACATAAAGAACAAGCCAACATAATAATCACAAACACATAGAAATTGGTAGATCTATGGAATCTCACAAAATAAACATTAATTCATGAATACAAACACAATCCCTAAGTAAAATAGCTACTCCCTAAGTATTGAACCCAAGTATTTCATTCAATTCAACATTTTTGGGCAAAAGAAAACTAAAGAGAAGCAAGGAAAAGAACCAAGAGAGAAGGAGAAGAACTTTCTCTCTCTAGGCTATTGTTGAAGTCTAAAAATGAGCATAAACTTAAAAACAAGTAGATATAGGTCCATATATAAATAGTAATACGGAATTGGGCCCTGAAAAAGGCTCAAAATGGCCTAAAAACCCTAGCAGCCGCAATTTGCACAACCAGTGAAAAACAGGGGCGTCGGCTGGTGTCAGTCTTGAAACTTTTATTTGCACGCCCCGTGTCGTTTGGCTCGTCCGGTCAGTTAGAAGGACTTTTCGCTCAGTAAAATGGCGTGGGCCGTGCTATTTTCAGACCCCGTGGGCAGGTCTAAACTTTTGGAACTTGAAACAGCGCGGACTGTGTAAAATGAAATGGTCCGCGCAATTTTGGAGTGATTTTGGGTCATGGATAGCATGGCCTCCATGAAGGTGCACGACCCGTGTAAATTTGCATGGGTCGTGCTAGCCACTTTTCACGAGCCGCGTACAGCTTGGCTCACTCGTGCCTACTGGTCGACCGGCTAGCTGGTTCGACCGTTTGGCACCGTTTTCCGTTCTTGACCTTCTTGAACTTCAAATCCTCCTTTTTAGGCTCAATTCCTCCTTTTTTGGGCTCAATTCCATCTACTACCATGCTTTGTAGTCTGTGGCCTTCAATCTACTACCATCATTGCGAATGGTCTTCTACAACATGATGATGAAAAAGTACTCATGAGCAACCTACTTGTAAGATCAAAAAGGATAATCTAGGTGCTCATGAATACAAAGTGTCCATTATCCTCAATTAAATCCACAAAACTAGGGATTTAGACATGAAAACCTATAATGGTCGTCTAAACCCTTAGTCGTGTAAACCTAACTAAAACTAGCAATTAGCCTAAGAAAACATGATAATAAGTGTGTTGAATACATTGGTTAACTCATTCATAAAGGTGCACATCATAAAATACAAAGGATGAATGTGTAAGTTTGACATTTCATTTAGAGTACTCAATATTATTTTAACATTGCATATATATTATTTGAAGATGTGGAAGGCCTAAAATATTAGTATTTTAGGAAATGGGCCTAAGTAGGAATATGACACATGCCTATGAGAAAGATGTACGACATCTGTCATAAAAATAATTGACGTCGGTAAGTGAGAGGGGCGTGTGACGTCCGTTATAAAAACAACCGACGCCGGAAAAGTGAGAGGAGGCATGCGATGTCAGTCATCCATGTCTATGAGAGGGACGTGCGACGTCAGTTATAAAAAAACTGGCATCGGTAAGTAAGAGTAGGAATGCGACCTTGGTCATCCATGTCTGTGAGAGGGACATGCGACATCGGTAACTGAGAGGGGGCATGCGACGTTGTCATCCATGTCTGTGTGAGGGACGTACGACGTCGGTTATAAAAACAAACGACATCGGTAACTGAGAGAGGCGTGCAACGTTGGTTATTTTAGACTTTTTGCCTCAGTTTTTTTAACCAAAGTAAATAATAATTTTCCTTCAATTTTTTAAAAAGTCAAGGTAAAAGATTTTTTTTACCTTGGTTACTTGTCAAATTCCAAATAACCAAGGTAAATAGGACGAAATAATAGGTGTTGTTTCTTGTAGTGCTCATTGCCTTGTTGTTTCGTCTTCATGTTGTTCCCAAGTCTTCATTCTACCACCTTGATGCCAAAACCTTCAATTCTTTGTCTTGATGAGGAAAGTTCCCTAGAAAAGTAATCAGAGAGAAAAAATGCTCATAACTCTCCTAAAATAATTTCAAGGCAATATACATGATCTAAAGTACAAAAATGCATCAACATGAGTCAAAACTATAATAATAATATTGTATAAAATGAACTTATCATCATAATATAATCATAAACATTAAACATTAGTGATCATAATAATCAAGTAATAATAGAGGACGAACCTAAAATATCATAATATTAGTTAATCATGCTTAACAAATGTCCCCAGTCACTAATTTAGCCTAATATAACAAAACTCATAACAAAACATGAATTAAACATGATAAGAGAGAAGAAATAAATAAGCATTCAATGTTCAAACTAGGGTTTTTACCCAGAAGTTTGACCATTTGTCCAATGGCAAAGGGTAGCTTTTATAGGTGGAGAGAGATATATAAGTGCAAACTAGTCAAACCCTATTCAAAAGGTCTGTCACGGACCATGCATATCTACATGGTCCACGACGAGGGCATTTCCTTTTGTCTACAAACTGGCATTGAAGATTGTTCATATTTACACGGTCTACGACCTAAAATTCATCTTCAAGTCTTGAGCATTTCTGAGTATCGCCATCATGCATATTTTCATGATATGTGACCTATACTTCATTTTTAGGTCTTGTTGCAGATGGAGATACACACTGGTGGAGAGAATATAGTGGAGCACTTTCATCCAGAAGATGTAGCTATTATATGGCGCATGAAACTCCTCGATGTCCTTGAACCAAATAGATGGTGCTGGCAATACACAACTACAAGGAATTATTTGATGAAATCTATGTACTTTACGCTCGTGGAGTTTCCTAGATCAAGTCTTCACAACTCTGCTCAGGTGTTAAGCTCTGAGAAATCGCTATGTTCTACTCTATGGAAGCTACGTATTTCACAGGGAGCCAAGCACTTGGCATGCCAAATTTGCACTGACTCGCTCTCTAATTGCGATAATCTGCACAAAACAATCATAGATGTGGAGCTGACATGTATACATTGTGGGAAGAATCCTTTTTTCTTGATTCATTCTGATTTGTGGCACTTCTCCCTGTGCTTTCAGTACTTCTGTGTGGCACTTCCGGTTGCATTTGTTTTCATCTTGTACATCTGGCACAACCACTGTGCATCTGATATATCTGACACATTCGCCATGCGTTTAGTACATTTGGTACAACCTCTTGGGTTTCGGTTACATCTGGCACAATTAATGTGCATCTGCATGTGGGATGATCAATCGCTCTGTATCTGGCTGCTTGGAGATTAAATTTATGGGGGGAGATCGTTATAATTGTAATGAATCTTATTTTGTTTATGTTCTATTTTTGGCCTTTTGAGTCAAGAGGAAAATTATTGGGATTTCTCCTCCAAACACCTTGAACAAAGTTAGGCATGTTTCGCCAATGAAATATGGTCTGTCGATGAGTCTTCTTGACAGTAGAGGTTTCAGTTTCCATGGTGAAGGTGGAGTTATGAATGTCTACAAGGGTTCAAAGGTGGCTTTAAAATATGTAAAACACGGTACATTGTATGTCCTACAAGGTTCTGTCATGCTAAGTTTTGTTGTAATAGCATCATTTGCATATCAGAATATGATTAAGGTGATTGTTGATAATCCTGTTGATATGTTCACCATACCGGTTCCACATTGGAAGTTCCAACCTTGTCTGGACTTGGTAAATGTTCCAAGCTGTTAATCTGGCCCCTAAGGGGTATTCATGGGCCGAGAAAGTCAGGGAACATCTGACAAGTGTTATTGCATCTGGTATTATATGTTATCTGTCATCCGTTATCTGCTTCGTGAGAGAGGATTCAAGTCAAGGTGGAGATTGTTAGAATATGACTTGAATCTGAATCCTTTTCTGTTTTGGATTTATTATTATGTAATTACAATTTTGTTTATGACTATGATTAGGATAGTTCTATTCCATTCTTATTTAGGATTCTGTAGTTTTGGAGATATATATAAAATCTCATCTGGGTCTATTTGTAATATGTGTGAGATTGAAGACATATGTTATGCTCTAAGAAATCCCCTCTAAATCTATTAATTAAATATGTTTATATTTTGTGGACTTAGTTAACACATTCTTCGTGAACCACGTTAAATTCTCCGTGTTCTTTAATTCTTTGTTCGTTAGCTCCACGTGTCATAACACTTAGAAGTTTCAAGAATGCAAACCAATGGTCAGAAAGATTCTCTGATAAACTTCACCCGCATGCACTTTTGCATCCGCCATAGGGAAGGAGCAGAATAATGTTTTTTGCCGGCATTACCGAAGAAATAAATAAGCATTCAATGTTCAAACTAGGGTTTTTACCCTAAAGTTTCACCATTTGTCCAATGGCAAAGGGTAGCTTTTATAGGTGGGGAGAGATATACGTGCAAACAAGTCAAACCCTAGTCAAAAGGTCTGTCGCGAACCATGCATATCTACATGGTCCACAATGAGGGAATTTCCTTGTTTGCGAACTATCATCAAAGATTGTTAATATCTACATGGTCTACGACTTAGAATTCATCTTCAGGTCTTGAGCATTTCTGAGCATCGCCATCGTGCATATTTTCACGATATGCGACCTATACTTTGTTTTTAGGTCTTGTTGCAGACTAAACATCGCCGATCGTGCGGATAGGCAAGAACAGCGATCGAAACCTTCTATTTCTTCTCTTCTTTCTTCCTAACCAAGCTATCTTCTACTGGTTAATTAGTTATTTTCAATCTTCTACCATACTTGCGAATGTCCATCTTACGATGATTTGATCTCTACAAAACATCCAAAATTCCAAATCCTAACCCAATTATCGAAAGAACTAAACTAACCAATCAATTTTTTAACAAAATAGAGGGAATAAGAGTGAATAACCACACAAAATGATGATTCTAATCATGTAATTCATAAAATATAAATTTCCTAACTAAATAACTACAAAGCACTGAGAAAATGTTCTCTCTTTACCTTAGATCTTTTTTCTTGCTTCCTTACGATGTAAGTATCTTCAACTCAAAACCCTTTTCCCCAATTTAGATTGACGTAAAACCTCAATGATGTCGAATTTGGAAGCATTGGAGCTGCTCTATGCAAAATTTCACTTACGGAGGATGAAAACCACCCTCAGTCTACACCGTTCAACTCCGATCGATCCTAAATTTGATTGCCGTTGGTTGGGAAAATATTAACACCTCGACGAATCCCTCACAAGGAGATCGTTGATCTGTTTCAGAGGTGTTTGAAACACCATGACTGACAAGTTTCTATGTGATAATGTGATCTTGTTTTTATTCTCTAATCCTGCTGTCAAATTTTAGGTTTTATCTGGTAAGTTTTTGTTGGCCTTGTGTGAACCGTAAGAACCCATGGTTGCATCTCGGATTTCATTTAGGACATGCTCATTTTGGATCCATGTTCATCGTGTGCCAACATTGGCCATGAATGAAGGGCGTCAACCAGGCTGATTAGCGATACAATTGGAAAGTATGTCACAGTGGAGAAGGATGTCAACGGCTTAATGGTTGGTCAATGTATGCGAATTAAGTGAGAAATCGACATCACGAAGCCACTGAGGGGAGTTCAATAGTTGAGCTCCCTGGCAATCAAACTCAACTCTTGTTGTAGTATGAGAAACTTCCCCGGTTTTGCTCGTGTTGCAGACGTTTAGGGCACGGACAGAGAGAATGTGAAAGAAGAACCTCGGCGCCCATTGCTGACTGGGATACTATACACTATTTTCCAATGCTTAGTGTGAGTCCAAATTTATCGCCATTCACAACTGTTGGGAAAATAAGGCCATTAATCTCAAATCAGCAGAGGAATTCAGATCGGCAACATGGCTAGAATACGAGAGAAAATCAAAGTCCCGTGATGAATGGGTTTTTGGTGGTTTAGAACATAGATAAGTGATGCAACATGTGGAGAAACGTTGGGTTGATATGGTAGTTGGACGCAGACTGAGGTGATTTGAACAACATCAAACTCACAAGGGATTTGAAATGTTAGATTTAGCATTGAAAGTTAATAACCATAACTTTCCCAAAGAACAACCACTCCTTTATGCATTCGCCACTATGAAATCATCCAATAAAATTTTCTAACATATATCGACAAATATCCAAGCATCGTTATAGAATTTAGCAATCATAGTCACAATGATGTAGTGGGCACACTACAATCAACAAAGGTATTATCAAGATGCAAGAATGTTAATATGTCTATATATGCAACATGGTGGAGAAATTACTTGAAGTGTGGTAGTTCTTAGGAGTATTTGATAGAGAAGAAGAAAAGATGATGTAGTAATCTGGCTCAACAATCGCAATCGCGACAACACCGTTGCAACTCGCGATAGAGTGTCGCGACTCGCGATGGGTCTTTCGCGATCGTGAGAAAGTGGAACTGGAAGTTGCAAAATCTCAAAATTCCTATAATTTCTGATGTGACAACAAATGCATGTGTTTTCCGAAGCATTTAACATCTCTTTTTTTTATGTTTTTGTTGCAAGATTGCTAGATTTAGGTAGGTTTACATCATAAGGGGTTTAGATGACCGTTTTTGGTTTTT
>JAULKM010068819.1:0-12025 GCA_032355605.1 Rubia tinctorum
GTTCATACTAATTAACAAAAGGAAATCAAACATGAATTCAAGAAGGAACTAAGGTAGAGAAATGGAAGAAAAACTAGAGATTTCGCTACTGAAATCGGGAAGAAAAAGTTGGAGAAGAAAGATAAAAGTGATGAGTATTTATTGTACAAAAATCCCAAAAAGTAAGTCTGGGCAGATGGTCGTCACGACTCGCGACGACCAGAGTAATCTGCCCTAAAGTGACTTCTTCTCTTCGGTCTTCATGTAGTCTCCTCTTCCTTTCTTTGGGTCTTCAAAAGTCTTCATGGTCCTCAAAATCGAGTCTTCAAATCTTCAACAATTACCTCGTCTCACGGAATCCTTATTTCAAGTGACAAAAGCGATAAAATCGCTCCTAACTCTAGTAATAGAATTTTAAGGTAAAATAGAGTATCTAAAGCATAAAAGACTACCAGAATGAGTACAAAAGATCCCAAAAATAACTATATAAAACGGACACACCAAGGTATCAAAACAGAATTGTCCTAGTGGGATGACCACAGTTCAAGTAGTCCTTAATGGCAGCTCGGGAAAGGCTGAAATTTCCAAGAAAATCCATATCATAGAGATATTCAAGCTAGTAAGCTGCACAACCACCACTATATACAACACCAAGGACATGCTGCTCACTTTCACAGCAAATAGGTTTGTGATTAACTACTAATTTTAATATATATTTTTCCCTTAATTTTATCCCACTAACTTCAAAAAAAATCAAATTTCGTTTTCAAGTGATTTCATTTTATATATGCATCTATAATGTACTTTTTTAATTTGAACCATTTTGCTTTCTTCTAAATTCAGTGTATAAATCTCCTTACTATATTTATATATGACTGCTTGTGAGCTGATGGAGGGGAGGTTATGGTTGACAACAATTTTCGGAAGGTTAATCATCCCGTCCTGGTAAATAATTTATCTTTACATTTTGATGATTTATTACCGAGGTGTCTGTCAGTATTTGACTGAAATTGTCAATCCATTTTTAATTTTTTGTTACAGTTGATAAACTTCTAAGAGCAACATCTCCAATACACTCTTACATGAATTTTCTAGTTATGATGATTTGCTTGGAATTTTCTCTTTTACTGTTGTTAGCCAATATATAGGTGATGTAGTTGTGTAGAGGGAGTGTAGTGTCTCTAGATGAGAGAGTAGTTCCATTTTTTTATTGGCAAATGTGGTTTTCTGCATCTTCTTGCACCCCAAAATAGTTTTGAATTCTTTTTTAAAATAAAAAAAAATTGATGTCTAACATGAATCATATGATCAATATTTTGAATTGCCTGCTGAAGTTATGGTTGGTATATTTCTCTTAATAAGTAGTTAATGATGGTTTCTTTGTTGTTCATAGTATAGTATTATTCATACTGATTTATGCTTATTCTTTTGGGAGATTTCAATTATTTGTTTATTAGTTGTACTGGTAAAAAATCTCTTATAGTGTAAAATGATAGTTCCTCATTACTCTCATTAATTGTATACATATCATACATGTTGTTGGTCATTTTTGCTCTTTCCCAATAAGTGAAAATAGTTGCCTCATTCTTGGGTTGGCTATGCAATCATAACCCTATTCAATGGTTTATTACTCAGTTTCAAGAGTTAGCCATCCATGTCAAATCACAAAATTGTGGACAAATTAGTCATTATGATGAGTCTCCAACTATTTGGTAGCTTTCGAGACAATGGAATCAACTATAAAAAGTGTGTTTGAGTAGTCAATTTGTCTAGTATATAGGTGATGTAGTGGTGTAAAGGGAGTGAAGTCTTGCAGGTGAATGAATGAATGCAAATTATCACACACACACACATAGAGAGTAGTGAATAGGCCCTCTAAATTAGAGAGTAGCTTTATTTGGTTGATTGGAAAATGTGGATTTTTGCATCTGCCTGAACCTCGAAGTAGTTTTGAAATATTTTATTTTTTATGGCCATTGGTGGCAGCAAAAAACATTCTGGAGCTAGCAAGGAAGACGAAAGTTGGCCCTAACAAGAGGGACATATCGCTATTTTGCTACTACCATTAGGATCTCAGTCATGACACAAACGAGTGCATGCACCAGAAGAAAGCTATCAAAAATAATTTCAGAGGGGCTAGCTGGCGCACCAAGCAAAGGAAGCACTGGGTTACAAAAAATCCAAGTACAGAGAAAAACTGGAGAAACATCCCTTTGTGAAATTACCAGAAGCCGCGGAAGGGTTGGAACAGGGGAAGGTCCTCGGAAATATTGTGTTAAATGAACAAAGGAAAGGTGGTGGCCAGTGCATAAGCAAATGAGGGGCCATGAAAAGATAACTAGATACACATGAAGCAAAACCTAATGGACGACAGCCCCAGAAGGATCATCACAGACATATACACCTTCATCGGAGAAGGCACTAGAGGAAGGACGAAATCACAATTAGTACATAAATTCGAATAAGAATTATTTTTGTTCCAACAACATAATAATTTCAATAAACTCAATCAGCTCGGATTATGATGACCTTGAAGACAATCGGCCCCCCTGCTTTTATAACCTCTAAGAACAAGTTGTCCCCAATGCTTAGGCAGTTGCCGGCAAGGAACTCGAAAAAATCCTTTGGGGATAGGGCCTTAATCTTCCTATTCCCTAAGTAGTTCACGCATCACTCTCTCCCGTAGCACCTCAGCACAATAGGGGTCTTGTCATTTGGTATGAGTTGTACAATTTTCCTCGGAATGTACCGAATCACAAACAAAAAAATATCTATTATATATATGTGTGCAATTAACAACAAATAATATAAATTAATAATAAAATAATTACATGCATTTAATTACCTAGCTAGGCATTACCAAAGTAGGTTGTAGTCCCGAAGTTTTGCGGCTTCAGAGTGTAGCTGAATAGGGGGCTATCTGCAGCCATTATATGGTGTTCAAGCTTGAACACAACAGGCTCTGGGGTTCTCCGTTGTGCGGAGAAATGTATAATAACAATAAATTATTAATTGTCATCAATTGGGAATATAAAAGTAAATACATAAAATAAATGTGGCTCATATGTATAGATGTAAATATATGTAAATTTAGTCGTTAACCTGGAAAAGGGGCCGACTGGAGGATCCTTCGCTAGCCATTACCCCTAAATAATATAAGAAAATGATTAGGGCATAAAAGCCTTGAAACTTGAAGAATGCGATATAGTGGCATAACCAACATGTATGTGCGACCTCGCTCATCAGTCGATCAGACCGAACATGGTGACTGACAGATAAACAAGTTCGCATGTAAAATTTTAAAGCAACTTAAACGCATGTAAGCGAGGTTGGTAACCTATTGGTTAAATTGATAGTTAAACCGACACAGGTGCGGCATCTCATTCATAAAAAATACCACCAAGAATATGAATGTACGACGTTGTAGTAAAATCTCCACGACCGAAGGTCAACTAATAGGCTACCAGCGTCGCATTTAACCCTAGAAGCTACTGACAAAATCCCATAAAACAAGAAAAAATCATGCTTGTAAAATAGAAAATGACACAAAATCGTCCAAAAAACATACCAAAACATATAGTACCTACTAGGTTGACATATAAGGAAAGTTCACATTATAACTAATCTATAAGAACTAGAAAACAAAAAAATGAACCAACACATTCACACACCGTAGATAGAAAATTTTCAAGGAAAAACTACAAAAATGAAGGAGTTGGAAGAATTGGAAATCCATACCTTTGACAAGAAAAGAGATGGGGGGTTGGGGACTGTATGAATTCGAGTGAAAGTTGAAAGTAAATGTTTGAACTGATTCTGAGGTGGGCTCCATATATAGACATTTTGGAACGATGTCGTTTTGAACTATTGTGAATTCTGCCTTGACATGTGCGACATTGAACACCCACTGGCTTAGTAGACAACTTACAGAACTACAACCAACATTGGCTTAACTGGATATGGGTCTAACAGTTTCAGCCTGCTGGCATAACAAATAGCGTTTGACCAATACGAATAAAAATCACTTTCATAACAGTTAATAGTATATTAGAGACTACAAATTGAAATTTAAAAATATTCATGAACTTTATTAACGTCCGGTTTGATCAGAATCGATTTTGGCACAACCTATGAACTTTTTTATTTTTACACTTAGGGCCCTCCAAGAAATTGGGAGAAGTCAGAATGAAAAATTGGAGATAACCTTATGTAATTCACATTGTCACAACCATGCTATTCCAATTTGGGCATAAACAGGTCAATGGAAGGGCCTGAAGTCTTCACGGGGAGTATTTGACGACAATTTTTGAAAATTACACTATGGCCCAAACTTTCTTAATTGTACCCTACACTTCAGAACACTACACCCAAACATAAGGACAAATTTTTGATTTGGAGATTATACGTACTGTCTGAGAGGGATGCGAACTGAGGCAATGTGTGATCATTTTTATAAGTGTTTCATTAATAATCTTACAATGGCGATATAAGAACGATGATTTCCACCTCATAAAATCACACGAACTTACATACTCTTGGTGTTTTATGATATAAAAAGATAATAAAATTTCATCCATCAATTTTTTAAAAGCGCAAGTATGTGGCCTAGAGTAAATTGTAGATGATTACTTATAATTGTACGAAGGTTAATCCGAAGAACTTGTGGAAGTCTCCATGGGATTAGGCTAGTCTCTTTATCACTCTCATGGATTATAAGTTTGACTGGGGATGACAAAGGTCCCTTTTGGGATGATCGGAATCAATTTTGGCGCAACCATTAAACTTTTTTACCTTTTGCACTGAGGTCTTTCCTAGAAAGGGGGAGAAGTCGGAATGCAAAATGAGAGATATTCTTATGTAATTCTCATTTTCACAACCATGCTTTTTCGATTTGGGAATCAACGGAAGGGCCCAAAATCTTCACAGGAGTATTTGACGATACTCTTTGAAAATTACCCTATGGCCAATGTATGCGATGTCGCAATAATAGCTTGGAGTGAAACATGAACCAACCTGATACCGATGTTGGTTCCCATGAAAATTATAGCGAGAACCAAAAATTTAAGCTGAAAATTTGAGTCAAAATTCCCTCCCCCAACCCTATTTCTTTTCAATTTAATCAAACTAAAGCCATTTTACATCTCTAAAACACTTCCTCCAAATCTAAACCCCAAAATTCTTTCCATTCACACCATTACAACAATTCAAGAGCTCAATCAAATTGCTTCTATCAAGGACCCATAAGTACTAGAAGATAGAGCATATGTGGGTAGAAATTAATTAAGGTAGTTTTCCATCCATTCCATATTCATTTTTGCGATTATATTAGTGATTTTGTATATGTTATATTTTTCATGGAAGAAAGATTAATATTTTACTGAGTATGATGATTGTGTTACATTTTATATAGTCTATAGTGTTTGTATTATCAGACTAATTCCATGCTTGTAAGTAGTGAGAAAAAAGGTTTCGATTAGGGCTGATCGTGGACAAAGTTTACATTTTTGCAAGAACACACTTTAAATGTGCGATGTGGGCCTTAATCCATCGGCCCTTGCAAAATGGGACAGAACAACGACCAACGTTGGACATTTAAGGTAATGCTTGATAAAATTATGAATGTGCGACGTTGATCTGCAGGTCAACCACTGTGACATCGTTGTCCGGTGTATGCGACGTAGCACTCAAGCAAATGAGTTACGTTTTCCCAGTTGAGATTAATTTCGTCTACGTATAACTATGTTATGTGCATTTCATTTTGGAACTACCCAATTCTAAAATAAATTTTACTTCTTGTGGATTGGTTGTAATAGGACAAAGAGAGTTATCAATGGACTTTCAGCATGTAGATGGATGAACTTATCATTTCACTAGTCGCTCTGCCAGTTTTAATGTCGTACAACGTAGACAATGAAGGTTCAATACCAATAATATTTCAATTTTATGTCAACCTTATGTATTTTAAAATTGTGTAACATATATTTGTAATATATGTGGTTTTTGTGTGGGTTCTACCATGTGAGTCCATTATGCATTAATTGAACAACAATTGATTTTTGTATGACGTTTAACCATATCACGAGTCATCGAATATTAAATAACATGTAACGACTAGCAACGAACGATTGTTTGTGTCGTCAAATATTAAATATTATAATATTTTACGAGAATTAACGTCCCTCCGATGAACAAGCTTCGCACATGCGGGTACAACAACGACACGTAACCACGTCGCACATACCGGTGTTGCTATAATGTGTACGAGACCGGCCTTCCAAAACGACATCGTATTGGTCATACTTCCACGTCGGTTAAAAGCACTTGCAATGTCTCACTCATTCTGACCGATGTCGTCTTGAACGAAGTCACGACAATGGTCTCACATTATCTGCCTTCTTGCTAAGACCGATGTCAGTCACAATACCCGCCGACGTCGGTCTAAAACCGAGAGAAAAAGTAATTTTTTACATTGGTTCTGAATAGAGGTAAAAAGTGTACTTTTTACTATGCTAGTATTTACCTCAACTTTTTTGGAACTAAAAACTATGGTAAAAATTCCATTAGAACCGATGCAAAGTGTCTCGTTTCTTGTACTGAGTTTCTCTAAAACTCATAAAAATATAGTCACATTAATTTTAATTATAACTTTATCAATATCATGAAAAGGAAGAAATACGATAATTTTTGAAAATAAGATTGCCTGTGAATTTTATGGAAAAGAAAAACTAAGGTAATTTTTAACAATAAAAGTGCACCAATCACCACTGTTAAGGAAGAGATTAGGCATACTTGTTTCAATGAGTTCGAGATTGAATTTGACTTCAATCCATTTAAATATTCCTAGAAGAGTTGTGTTGATTCGGTATAAAATTCGAGTCAAGACATGAAGTTATATATTGATGCATTATTAGTTAAAGTAATAAAAAATACAATCTTTGGTTAGAGTTTTTAAAATTTATTTTAACCATTACTTTTGCAACACGTAGAGATATTAGTAATAAAATTAAGATCTTAAATTTTAAGGACAATCAACATTAATAATTTTGTTATGAAATTTCACCATCAAGTCACAATCAACCAAGAGCTTCATAGAATTTTAGTTATGTAATTATTTAAAGTTTCAAATTACGATAAATTGTTGGAATAAGAGTACAATGTTATTTTTTTAAAAATTAGTTAAGGTAATCTCAGATTTAACTTTTTAAATTGCAAGCAAAAGTTCAAATATCAAATTCTTCAAAAAAAACTATTTATTAAGTATTTTTGTCAATTTGAGTATTAAATTCTTGAATCATTTTCAGCTTCATTCTCACTGGGATTTACAATGATAATATCCACAATTATTTTCCAAAAATTTAAATCGATGAAAATGTAATGATTTATCTGGGATAATTTAGTTAAATGTCGACATTAATTTCAATGACATAGCCAAAATTCTTAACATTTCCTCATATTCGTGAAATTTTTTTGTCAAAAGTTTTGTATCATTCACATTTTAAAAACTTGTTTAATCATCTATTCGAGTTTCGCAATGTAAAAATAATTTGCTATTTTTCTTAGGAAACTTTTATTGAAGCAGGAACAACGAAATTAATGACATCTAGACTATTTAACTGCCCCAGCTTATGATATCTTGCTTTTTATAATATAGGTGAAATGTATTTTAATTATCCTTTAAATGTGTTCATATTTACGTAGATTAATTTTCAAATATTTTTCCCCAATCAACGTTATATATATTTTAAAGACACGTTGGACAGTTCCTAATAATAGTCACTCATTTTCTTTCACATTTGACGGTTAAAGTTGATTTGTACAAATTAAATAAAAAGATAATTATTTTAACATTCCGTTTTGAACAATTTTCTATATTTTAACATATTGTATGATTCTATTTGATTAATTATAGTTCCGTTGTTAATTAAAAGATTAATATTAGTTTTTAGTTTTTGTTAATAAGCATTATATATACAATGCAGGTTCATGAATTTTATATGGTAATTCAAAATCAAAATCTATCCATATTGATTTAATATTGATAAAATCTCTTGAAATGTTTTATTTGTTATATTTAAAAAATTATTTTTGAAGTGATAAACTATGTATTTATTGGTACATTAATATACCATTTTAAACTTACAAAAATACCATTTCAAAAAATAAAGGAAATCATATTTTTGCAATCTGAAACTTTCCCTCCCCTCCTTAAAAGGAAAAGTTGAAATAGGGGGGGGGGGATGAAAAATCCCCTTTATATAAAGGCATCTTTTGGTCATAGGAGAGTAGAGTCATTTTCGTAGTTAGAGAGAGAAAACGCTAAGAGAGAAAGAGTACATTGAGAAAGTGCTATGAAGAGAGGGGAAAAGAGACTCTCTGTGGACTCAAAACCACAACCACCACGGCCATAGACGGAGGCAATAGGCATCTAGAAGGTGATCGTTATCGGGTTTTGATCAGTTAGCCCGCTATGGAGAAGCTAACCACGTTCCAGTAGCAAAGGGAGGAGAATATGGTAAAGGAGGGGACGGTCTCCGAGGAATCAGGCGGTGTGCATGAGGAGGTTGAGGAAGAGGCACTGGAAGAAGAGGAAGATGTGTATGTGAATTTACATTCGGAGGAGGACGACGATAGGGAGCGGCCATGCTGGACGAGGGCTTTCACAAAATAGAGGTCGTTCGCTGGAAGAGTTTGAAAAGGGTACCATTTTTATTATTTTAATTGTAATTTTATCCTTTTCATTTATGAACAATTTCCTCATTCCGGGGGTAGTATTTTTTTGCGCTGCTGCTGAAAAATAGGGTGAGGTGAAATACCTGATCAAGTGGTAAGTTCGATGCTTTTTGGATTTTTTTTTCATGATTTGGTTTGATTTTTTTGGGCCATGGTATTTATTTTTTTGTTTACGGTTTGCAGGCGCGGCTGGTCGGAGGCAACCAATACCTGGGAGCCTCTGGAGAATCTGCAGTCCTGTTCTGATGTTTTTGACTAATTTTAGGACATGTATCTCCTTGTATCCTTTCTTCGTAAGTGCTACATTTGGTTTCATGCTTCCCCTTACGTCTCACTATTAGAGTTTACTCTGAGAAATGTTTAACTTTTTTATTAAAGAATAGTGCAACCAATTTTTAGCCACATCTATCATTATGTCCCAACATTACTTATAGATGCACATTTATCATCGACTATTATGTTTTTAAAGTGACTTTTAGATAAGGACGTGATGTACATTTTAATGGAAATCACCTATGTAGTACGGGTACTTATCTTGGAGTGAAGTATGGGGGCGGATTGGGGATGGAGGACGGGGGCGGCTAGGGACGTCCCTTAGCCGTACCCAAATTTCTGGTTACTTTTGAACATCTCAGGGGAAGGTTGAAGAGCTTCTGGGGACGTCTCGGTGACGTATATGGAGTTAATTTAGCATCCCCAACACCCGTACTCTAGTGTTGCTAAAAATTTGACTCCATTTATAATAGAATGGTCTAAGAATAGAAACTTAGAGTTAATTAAATAACTGGGTTTTCTATCCTGGGCTTTCCACCTACTATATAAAGAGCACTAGTCTACTATGGTTTAGAGAGCCTTCATAATTTGTAATTTCTCTTCTTAGTTCTAAGAGTAGGTAGAGAGATAAAGAGATAAACTCTTCTCTTATGTTTTATTATTTCTTAGTTTATGCCTATGATATTGAATCCCATGATTGAACTGGGTTCAATGTCCATAGAGTAGTGTAATTACTTGGGGATTTTATTTGTATTCATAACTAGGTAATGAATTTGTGAGATACCGATCTTCCTGTCTTTTATGTCTATGAATATTCATGTTTGATTTGAGTTTTAAATTCTTGTATGATGCATGTTATATAGATTCTATGATGCACCACAACTCATATGGGATATGTTATCGTGCTAGTCTTGATTGCTCCTTGGGAGTGTCGGGTTAGGCGTATAATAGGTTCGTGAGTACCGACTTTGTGAGTGATGCATATATGATTGAGAGTACCATTCTAATCATTATAGCCTAGCTTTGTTAGATCATCCTGTAATAATGTTCATGTTAGGGAAGGCATTGCCCCTAACGGGGGTACGAGG
Organism: Rubia tinctorum; assembly: GCA_032355605.1. Classification (NCBI taxonomy): domain Eukaryota; kingdom Viridiplantae; phylum Streptophyta; class Magnoliopsida; order Gentianales; family Rubiaceae; genus Rubia; species Rubia tinctorum. Next base: position 10,071 of record JAULKM010068819.1, read on the forward strand.
CACCCTCGGTGTACCCCGATAAGAAAAGGCATAATAGTTTGTAGCAAGTAGGGTTGTCGGGTAGGGACCATCATCTTTTCAACCCTAAAGTCATCGTCAGACACCGATTCCTTTGCCTTTATAAGCCTAGGGAGAAGTGTCCATAGTGGAGTGTCTGGGATACATTTCCTCACTCTCGTGTCTAACGAGTGCAACGCCCGCAATGCAATTGTTTAGGCAATTGATCCTTTACGAGAGGGTGCGTTAGCATTAGGAGCGAGTTTTACAGGGAAAGAGGAGTGTTGTTTAGATCCCTGATTGCTGAAGCACTTTCCCTAATTATGGAAGTGGTATTGATAGGATCAAATGGGCTTAGGTACCTTTGTGTTATAGACATTGGGAAGTGCTTACTATCACCCACACTTTGTAACATAGACATGAGATAGGTTTATATGTCTTATATGAGATAGAATATAGGATCAAATTCACTTACCGGTCATATTACGCAAATATTCCCAATGCTAGTTTAATGTAGTTTGAATCTCTTGTTTTGCATGATTAGTAGTTTGTAGAAAAAAGTCCCAAAACCCATGTTTGTAACACTAGCTATTCCCCACACACAATCGGAGTGACACCCAATTGTGAATTGTGTGTAGTTAACTCTTGAATTCTAGCATCTCTGTGGACGACCCCAGACTTGTCACTAGCTACTTTCTAGTAGTTGGTAGTGAGCACGGGAGAAACTTACAAATTCTATCTTTGTGAAGCGCTCCGCAGGTTAATTTAAACTCTCTCGAAAAGGTTGGTTTGTTAATTACCCCGCAGAGTGCAGATCAATACTGTGTTACGAGAGTTGAGTTATTTTAAGAGTCATCCAGGCCATGGTCTCTTTTTATATACTCATAGTTATTTACAGCTGACAACTTACTGTGATTCTAATTGGGCATCATGTCCTCTTATGTGTTGTTTCATGACTAGATATTTGTAATGGTGGATGAATCACCTATTTTGTGGAAGACAAAGAATCAATCGACTGTTTCTATGGGTAAAATCTCTTCTTTCTTCATGGGGTATTGGTCATTCCTCTCTGATTCGTTTATTTTGTGATAGTCTAGAAACTATACATATTGCAACAAATCGGGTGTTTCATGAAATGTACTAAACATACTGAGATTGATTGTCATTTTGTTCGTAAAGGCATATGTCATATTGTTACTCATCATATTCGTACTTCAAATCAATAAGCTAACTTGTTTACTAAAGCGCTTAGATGACAACAATTTCATATTCATCTTTACAAGTTGAGCATTTTTTATTCTCGCGCTTGAACTTAAAGATGAGTATTAAAGATAGAGTTCGTCTCCTGCGAGACCGTTTCATGGTGAGACCAGTCCCTGATAAAATGTAAGGGAAGAGGCAAATCAAATTTGGGTTAAATTTACTATTATTTTAAATTTGGGGTCCTTTTAACAAATCGTGAAATAATGAAGGCTTGTTTTGCAAATAAACCAAAGCGAGAAAAAAAGGGCCCAAAGGTCTTCTTCTCCGTTGAGCAAAGTGCAGGCTTAGAGGAGTTCGTCAAAATCGAACCATCAAACTCATCGAAATCGTCGTCGTTAGGTTTCCGGGTGGAGAAGATGATGGGTTTTCGTTTTGATCGCCGGATTCGTTGCCGTTAGCTTTTCACGTGTTTCCGGCCTGTCTCCGGTGCCTTTCCGCAATTGAAATTACCAGAGCAGCAGGTCTGAACTCGAGTCAGCAACCTGGGCCTGATAAAAATTTTGGGTCTAATTAAACTGATGTTTATCTTTTTCTGATCAATCGGGTTTGAAGAGCGCCTTCAATTTAATTACTTTGGTCTTGATTATTTAGGTTTTGTTTTGTTTTTGGACCAATTCCTAAGAGTCCGTCTCTTGAAAGACGGTCTTTCCATAAGTCATGGAAAGACCAAGGTTTAAAGTGTAAATTAGAAGAAA
>JAULKM010068829.1:0-12024 GCA_032355605.1 Rubia tinctorum
CAGTCTGCTCTCCACATTGCGGCTAATCCGGTGTTCCATGAACGTACGAAGCATATTGAAGTTGATTGTCATTTCGTTCGTGATCTTGTACAGTCTGACACTATTGTTACTCATCATATTTGCACGACTGATCAACCTGCGGATTTGTTTACCAAGGCTCTTTGGCGAAATCAGTTTCATTCATTGCTTGGCAAGTTGAGCATTTCTGATCCCTATGCTCCAACTTGAGGAGGAGTATTAAGGAATAGTAATATATGTTATTGTAATTATTTTACAATTCCTTTTCTAGTTGAGTTTAGGTCTTTTTGTACTTCTATATAATGCAACCCAGAGCATGAATACAAGGACATATCATTACCCCGTAAATTCAACAACTTTATATATAGAGAATGTTAATTAGGTTTTGAGAAAACATTTCCCACAAGGTGCGGGGGGTGGACTGGGAAATTTTGATCCAACAAGGTATGAGGTAAACAAGTAATTTTGGGGAGAAGAGAATATGGCTTAATTAAAATAAGGGAAAAGTGCAAATATGACGTTATAAGATTGAAAAAGTGCATACCTAACTATGTAAAATTTGAAAGTGCAAAACTAACCATAATTTATTATAAAATAGTGCAATTATACCCATTTTTTCAATTCCAGTGTTAACTTAATGAGGTCAACGGTTGACTAAATATGAAAAGACAAAATTACCCCTATACTCAAAACTAAAAATGTAATCGACAAGTATACCCTGGAATTATTCTTCTTCATCTTAATCCCACCCATTGCCCGCCACCACCGCCGCCATTACCCCAATGCTACCACCGCTGTCCAAAAATTCCAGCCCCGCCGCCCACCACCTCCTCTCGAAAACATTAGCCCCGTCGCCTACCCCCACCTTCTCTAGCTTTACCTCTCCCTTGCCACCACCTCTCCCAGCGCACCACCACAACCACTAACGCAATCACCTCTCCCTCGCCACCACCTTTCCCTGCTCACCACCACAGGCACCAACGCCATCACCTCTCCCTGCGCAACACGCACAACCACCAACACTATCACCTCTCCCCACGCTACACCCAAAGCCACAACAGCCCCCGTCGCGCCACCTCTCCCCGCGTGCTACCATAGCCTCCGCTGCTTCACCTCTCCCCACGCGCCCCTTCTCCCCACGCTACACCTACAACCACCGCCCTTAACCTTTAATCGGAGAGCTGCGCCACCCCCACAGCCCCCCAAATAGCCTTCGCCACCACAACCCTCCCCGCACCACCATTGCCCCTAACCCTAACCTTCAAATTGAATCCAAGTTAATCACTTACCCATTCGATTGTGATTGAAGAACAGGGCGTCGGGTAATCAGCATCCTTGCCGCTGGGCTAAATCATAGATAGCGCTAGCCGGAGTAAACTATCATGGATGATGAAGGGGAGCAGATGATTAGGATAAGAAGGGGACGGGACGGAGGGTAAATGAAAGAAAGAGAGAGTTTACAGAAGGGTAAAAAGGTTGCCATGTCTTTTGTATATTTGTTAAATTTTTAACTGAAGGGTAAAATGGTCATTTTAGAGATTTCCAGGCATTTTCGCCAATGACATTTTGGTCAACGATTTCCAAGATTATTTTTTTACTTTCAGATTTTACAAGGTAATTTCTGTACTTTTGCCCAAAACATAAGGCTAAAAACCCAATTTTCTCTAAAAATAATTAGGGATTTTACACTTCTAAATCTAACTTAAGGCTAAAGTGTCAATATAACTCTGTAAAATGAGTGTGTCAATCAGCTATATTCTTTTTTGAACTGCAATTTGAAACAGATTTTTCCCATAATGTATGGGATAATCAACTATTCTATTTGAAACATCACATCATTTTGTTGCAATTTGTAATCTTGAACCTACTCAGTGAATTTTCACCATCATGATTTACACTTAAATCCTCATACTACCTCCGTTCATTTTATTTTGGCACACTTTCCATTCTTGGATGTTTTTTTATTTTGGCACTTTCCACTTATAGAATGGTTTAAGGTTGTTTGAACCACTCATTATACTTTTTCTTCTCCCAATTTATTTTGCTCCACAAAATTAGTATCTTCTCAATAGTTGTGCCAAAAATTGAAGTGCCACTCTTAGATGAACAAAGGGAGTACTAAATACCATAAGCATCATCAGCTATAATTCAAGTCCTAAGATAAATACATACATATTCATAACGATAAAGAGGATCAACTACACAGTTTAAAACATCAAATTATGTGGTTGTAACGTGAATTTTAGGATGTGAAACCTCACTCGTTTCAAATCAGTTGTTTCAAATCATGCATTTCAAAACATGTGGTTCCTCTATTCGGTATGAGCAGCTAACATTTTGTAAACGGTACGATCTATTCTTTGTTGAGGTGTATTTCTCTAGCCTGTGTAAGGTTTTGATTTTCCATCGTCTGTACAACAGCTAATTGAATGTCAATATGGTGATCATCTTCTGCAGTCATGATCTCGAATTTGAATTAACAATTTTTGAAGTTGAGTCGAATTCACAGATTTTAGATGAATGATGTTAAATTAGTACCGAACTGTAGTTGTGCATTAGTTGATTGATGCTTTATCGATGTTGATCGATGTTGTTATTCGAATTCGTTGAGGTTGATTCTTGATGATGAACAATGGTTGGAGATTCAAAGGGCGAGTTTTAGTGTTACGTGCTTTCAAGCAGAAAGTGGCTTCTGGATTATTTTTGTCCTAATTGCAATTAGGTCCCTCGAGTTTTTTTGCACGTTACATAGGAAATCTCGAGCTAGAAATAAATGTTTCTTTGCCCCGAATTTGCTTTGCAGTTTTCTAATTTTTCCTTTAATCTCTAGTCTTATCATGGAATGTACTATCAATCAAAATAGTTCGTGCACCCAAAAAAACAAATACTTCCCAAAAATAAAGGGGAAAACTCAAAATAAAGCGGATTAGAATAAACAAAAAAGAAGTAAATTTTTCGGCATGACCAGGTTAGAGACACCTAGCACTTAATGCAAAGTTAAGAACAAATGAAATACTACAAGAGACGAAAAAGGGTGTGCTTGACTCAGTTTCTTATAAGCAAAATTGAGTTAATTTTAAAGTACGGGAACACCAACTTCTACTTTTAGAATAAAATGCCCTCCCGCAGTCGGCATCAAATACATCCAAATCATGTACTACAAACTAATTTCTTAAACTGCCGAGACTCCAAATAGGATCAACAAAATGGACACGGCAACCAACCGCTGCAGCAACCGATGAAACAAAGTGATAAGATCAAATTATGGAGAAGGATGATTACGTTTCAATGTCTGTGTAGCAGGCGGGGGTTGTAGAACTACACCAACGAAGAGAACCAATCCAGATTCATCCTCTTTTACTGTGAATAAGAATGGATGGTCAGCCACAAACTCCTTCCTTTTCGGGGGATGATTACTACTACCGGTAGCTAAAAAGCCACAAAGAGTCACAGCGACCCCCTCAGTGCCGCGCTCATCCACCTCAATCCCCGCTTTCTGAAGGATCTTTATGTCAAAAGGCACTCCTTCAACCTGCTGGAGCATCTCCGACAGTTCCACTTGCTCGTCGATGAAAGGAAGCTTCAATTCATCAAGGCTGTAGCTGAACTCGAATTTCGGTATCTGGACTAAATTCATCTTAGTCCTTTTCAGCTTAAAATCACATGTGGATAAAAACTCCGGGTCCAAATTCAGCTTCTCAAGCAGATTCTTCAGTCCACCCTTCTTGTGTGGGAGAATTAATTGCATAGAGAATGAAGTGTTGGCCTTGCGCTCGCATATGTACGGGATCTCCAGGACTTTGAAATCATCGAATGATCTGAACATATTATATTCTCTGCTTGTATATTTAGTCATGAAAGCAACCCTGGAAGTGTTTTCCCCATCGAGCAGGTGAAAATCTCCTTCCTCGGTCCAGTCAGTGTTAAACGGAACAGACCAAAGGCCTTTGAAGTAGAGTGCATTTCCCAGGACTACTTTCGCAGATTCAATTTGCGCAGGTGTAACAACACTTTTGACAATTCCCTTCGTATGGACCTCCGCCCACGAGTTAATCTCTCTAGCTGCTTCCCTCATCTGATCACACAAAACATTTTTCAACAATTACACTTTAAGGACCCTAATAATACACTTCAAATAGGCTGGCTAACATTATTCTTTCACTTGCACTACATTTGATATAATAATAGTGAAAGAATAATGAGGATTTAGATATAGTTAAACAGAAAAGTTCATGAATCATGATCCAATACGGAATAAGGATTTAGATATACAATTATGAGTACACATATGATATAGACGAACTTGTCTGCAACCAAATCCCAAACCATCAAGGTTATGTGGGCATTTTCTGTAATTCGGAATCCCAAATTTTGCAAGATTTGGCAAAACTACTTCCCTTGATCGAGTCACATAAACGCTCCTAGCACTCTATGAATAGAGCTTTCCATTTCCCATAAATCGTGGATGCACAATTATATTAATTAGAACGCTAAAAGGGAAATATATTAAAAACAAAAGCAAGCAGGCATGGAAGAAATACCAAATTAACAAAACAGAGTAGCAAAAATTAGTTAACGAAATCACAACTAATGTAACCTGGTGGACGAAATCGAGGACTTTAGTAGCTTCAGATTTGAAAGTATCCCTCAGGAGTAGCTCGTACTCGTGCTGGAAACGGTAACTTTTATCGATCCAGGCTCCATTCACGAACGAGATTATTGGGCAATTCTCTCCGGCGGTGCCATCGGCAATAATAGACATTGATTTCGAAACCCTTGACATCAGTTCCTCCCTGCTTTTACAGTCCGTAAATTTCAGCAACCCGTCAAGCAGCGGGGATTCCGAACATCCTGCTCCCAACATAGCCAATACAGCGTTCAACGACAGTGGTGAGATCAAAAGGTTGGTACAACCTTTGCCTTCAACTTTCTCCGCCATAAATTTCAAGCTGAATTGCAGACATGAGTCCATCCTATACTTTGCACTGTTTTGCAGAACGAAGCACAGAAGTCCACTTTATAGATAGAGATGGTTAATTAGGTTTTGAGAAAACATTTCCCAAAAAGTGCGGTGGAATTTGGGAGGGCGAGGTAAACAATTAAGGGCAAAACACCAAAATAACCATATATACTTGTAGAAATATCAATCTCATCCTCAAGTTTTCGAATGTAACAAAATAATCCTACTACTAAGTTTTTTATGAAAGTACTGAAATCATTCTTAACTACCATTTATGGCGTTGACTCTATCAAAAATGGGATTGATTGAAATCGAAAAGACAAAAATACTCCTCGATTGAAATTTGAATTTTTAAGGACTATTTTACCTTACTAGTCCTGCAAATTAGTTCATTCACATCTGACGTTTCACCTATAATGTACGACTAAAAGTTCTTTGAGACGAGAAGAGAAAATTAGTAGATAGAAAATGGATGCATAAGGACGTCGGGGGAAGCAGCAAGAGAGGTCGCACTGATGAAGGTGATTTTTTTTTCTTATGATATTTCAATTTCGTTAGCCAATTATATTCATTTTCTTATGTGAGGCGAACAAATGTGGGTGAGAAGGACGACAATGCGTTCATGTACAGTATGTGCAAAAAATGAAGGTAACGGTGAAGATGATAATAAAATAGAGGAAGAAGACTTATGAAACGAAGGAGACTCTGAAAGCGATTAGGCGTGCGGAGATGGCCAAGCAAGAAGTACATCTGGGACATCCCATTAGATTACAATTCTATATTGTAGTAGATCTTGCCACGTACGAAATGTTTATTTGAAAACAATATGTTCCATTGTAAATCATCCGTAACTAAACATTGTTTTTTGCGCATGGCTAATACTTTTTCCGTGAATGAGATAGTAAATCATCCGTAACGAAACGTTTTTTTGCGCATAGCTAATATTTTTTCCTTGAATGAGATAGGTTGTCACTAACACTTTATTTGTTGGAATACATGTTCTTCAAAGTTACACACAAATTCACCTCGAAAAATAAATTCCACTGACACTTCCAAAATTGGAAGCTGTTATGGATAAGAACAGTGAAACTGCTTACAACAACTTCCGGAATCTACGTCTGATTCAGGTTTGAAACTGTGACGGATTTCTTCATAAAATTAAATTAAAAAATCAAACCGTGTAGGGTTTTGATTCTGGAAAACACATCGGATTACAACTTATCAGACGTGTGCCTCAACTTCCGATTCCGCCCAACAATTTGGGTTGGAATATGTACATATTGGGATTAATATTTCACTAAAAGAAGTTATCCGTAGGTTGTTCTGAGTCTGGAGGCTCTATCGCACATGGCCAAACGAGTTAGAATATTCATGTTCAAATATCGAAATCCTCACCGGCAGTACCATCTATTTTGTATCCAAATTCAATTACGTAAAGCAATATATCATAAAATAACTAATATTATCTTGTCCAAAATACTTACCCTATTACATTATTTTCAAGTTATTACTACTAGTTAGGTGGAAGCAAAATATCTTATGTGCTCAATTTATATCTCATTTTTAACACATTCGAAGTCTAATTTTGTAATAGATTAGAGACTTACTGACATTTTATCAATTAGAAGGTTAAACTGATATCACATGTTTTATCATCTAATTCTTTATGTTAACGTAGATAATTCCTGTAATGGTTGTATTATTGATTCAAAAGAATATATAGAAGATTACATCATAGAGTTGTAATGTAACAAGAACTCTAACTCTAATCCTCTATTTGACTTAGTCTAACACACACACCCCTTAAGCGAAGCGTCGGATGCTCAGAGATGCAAAATGGGATCTTAAAAACTTAAAAAGAATGAGAAAGACCCTTGGTGAACATGTCTGCAATCTGGAACGTAGTGGGAACATGAGCGACACGAAGTGTGCCGGTAGAAACTAGCTCTCGAACAAAGTGAAAGTCAATGTCAATGTGCTTGGAACGCTTGTGACCAACCGGATTCTGGGCCAAGAAGATAGCACTGTTGTTGTCACACAACAGCAGTGGGTCCCCATAGAGAGGAACCCGAAGATCACGCAATAAGTGGGATAACCAGACAACCTTAGAAGCAGTATTGGCCAAGGTCCGATACTCAGACTCTGTACTAGAGCAAGAAATAGTGGGCTACTTCTTGGCGCTCCACGACACCAGATTGATTCCAAGAAAAATAGTGTATCCATAAGTGGGGCGATGAGTCTCAATGCAACGAGCCCAATCAACATCTGAATAGCTCCACACCTCAGGGAAACTAGCAGCCTGGAAGGTGAGACCAAAGTGAATAGTGCTCCTAGCGTAACAAAGAATCTGAGTAACCACGGAAAAATGATCATCTCTAGGGTCCTGGAGGAACTGACTAACAAAGTAGACCGCAAAAGCCAAATAAGGGCGAGTGATGGCCAAATAATGTAAAGCTCCAACCAAAGAGCGATAGAGTATCGGGTTTGAAAACCGAGGACTGGTGCTGCTAAGAAGCTGGGAGTTTGGTAAAAAAGAAGTGGAAACAAGGGTAGCACCCAACATCCCTACACGAGTAAGAATATCATGAGAATATTTTTCCTAACTTAGAAGAAGAACAGAAGTAGTGGGAAAAACTTCAAGTCTATGGAAATAGTGAAGAGCACCTAAGTCCTTGATAGCAAACTCCTGATGAGTGCGAGTTATAAACTGGTGAAGAAAAGTGGAGTAATTTCCTGCGAGAATAATATCATCAACATAGACAAGGAGATAGAGCAAAGATGTCCCACGAGAGAGAATGAACAAAGAAGTGTCAGCAGTACTGCACTGAAATCCAAGCCAAGCCAAGTATGTGGTAAATCTCTGGAACAAAGCTCGAGGGGCTTGCTTGAGGCCATAAATGGCCTTGCGCAATTGGCAGACATGATCTGGGAAAGTGGATCCTTGTAGCCGACAGGTTGAGCCATGTTCACCGAATAATCAAGAATTCTATTAAGAAAGGAATTCTTAACGTTCAACTGCTGAAGCGGCCAAGAACGTATAGTAGCAATGACAAGAATTGTGTGAACTGTTGAGGCCTTGACCACAAGCCTGAAGGTGTGGTCAAAATCAAATCATGGAATCTGAGTGAACCCCTTAGCAACAAAGCGAGCTTTGTAGCGATCGATACTACCATCGGGATGATACTTGAGATAATACACCCACTTGGAGCCAACAATATTGACATCCGAAAGGCGAGGAACTAACTCCCAAGTATGCTGACTCCGCAGAGCATCAATCTCCTCATTCATAGCTGATACCCAAGAAGGATCACGAAGAGTAGAATGATAGTTTGTAGGCTCTTTCTAAGAGAATGATGCAATGATAAAACCATTTGCGGAAAGATCTATGTAGTCACACCGCTGAATACCCTGTGGTAGATCGAGTCATCATCGGATGGGTCTGTAAAGGTTGTGAAGATGGGAAACCAGCCAAATAAGATGATGATGATGATGAAGAACCCGGTGGGCCAGGAGGAGTGAAAGGTAGAGAAATAACTGGAGGTGATATCAGAACAGCATATGATGAAGGGACCACCAGAGAATCTGAATCAGATGAGCATGCATGACAATGGGATGATCTAGTCGAAGAGGGAGTAGACGACTATGCCAAAGAATCCATCTTAGAATTAATGAAAATGGAAACATCCAGTGTCAAATATAGAAAACCAGTCGTTGAGCTAGGAGAGAGAGAGAGAGAGAGCGAATGGAAAGCATAACTCATCAAAGCGGGCATGACGGGTGATATAAACTCGGCCAGAAGATAGATCAAGACATCAAAATCCCTTATACTGCGAACCATATCCAATAAAGATGCATAGAATGCTGCAAGGAGACAGCTTGTGCAGAGCAGCTGGCCAAACATAAGGAAAAACCCGACAGCCAAAAGGGTTGAAGTTTGAGTAAATGGGATCTCGATCAAAAAGTATACTGTAGGGGGTGGAATCCTATAAGACCAGAGTAGGTAAGAGGTTTATGGTGTGAACCATTATGGTAAAATCATTATCACATCGAGATAGTGGTAAATGTTTGTGAAAAACCATCGTCAACCACATTTCCACAACATGCCTATGCTTTCTCTCCGCTCGCCCATTTTGTTCTGGAGTGTAAGGGCATGAAACCTGGTGGTGAATTCCCTTAGAGGCAAAATGAGAGCAAAGACGAGTTTTTAGGAACTCGGTACCACCATCACTTTGAAACACCTTGATCTTGGCCAAAAATTGATTCTCAACCAATGCCTCAAACTGCAGATAAACATCAACAAAATCTGACTTGCGATGAAGCGGATACAGCTAGGTGAATTGAGAAAAATCATCAACAAACAAAGCATAATAAGCAAAACCAGTCTCATATAAAATGAGGAAGGGACCCCATAAGTCCAATGAACTAAATCAAGTACATGCAAAGTGCATCTAGAGTTTTCAACAAACACCAACTGATGACCTTTCGCCATAACACAAAGGGCACAGGTGTTTGGTTTGGGTAATAAAGATGCAACTGAAAGTACTCCTGACTTTTGCAAACTAGAAATGACACTATTGGACACATGTCTCAGTCGAGCATGCCAAAGCTCAAACGATTCACATTCTTTATTTTGATGCATATTTCTAATACGGTTTGTGTAGATACCTTGGAGGCCGGACAAATGTGCGGTTACAAGTGATCAACAACTACCGTGGTTGAGGTTGAATTCGTAACAAGGTATGAATTCTTCATTCGTATTAACATGTTAATATTATCTAGTGATTTCAATGTTATTTTCGAATAGAGAAATGATACTCTCAATAAAAATTCATTGTAAACATCAAAGTGAGTGATGTGGCACTAATGAAAAGACTAAATCACTAATCACATTTGTTAAAAAGTGTAACTATCCATGGATATATGAGTCATTTTTCTAATGCCACATCATTCACTTTAGTTTTTCACTATGAAGTTTCACTGAGAATATCATTACTCTTTGGAATAATCTATCTTTTAATTCCGCAATGTATAACTGTATATATATTTGATTGATTTCCTAACAGTGGTATCAGAGCTTTCATTGATAATTAAGATTAATATATGAAGAGCAAAGTGCATATATAGCGCTACATAATTCAGGAAAGTGCACATATAACCCCGTGATAATTGAAACTGCAAATATAACCCTAGATAGTCAGTGTATGTGCAAATATAACTTTTTACGGCAGCTTAAGGCTGGAGTTCAGTGAAAATACTATTTTACCCTTCTGTAAAAAAATTAAAATACAAAAAGCATTGAAATTACTTTCATACCCCCCCTAATACTCAATTTTCCCGATGAAATTTTGATCCTTCCGCTGCTATCTGATAATACTCAATCTCGAAGCAGAAGCTCTTGACTTGGCCACAGACCAGATGCATGAATTTTTATTCCTTCCACTGTATAAAATGGGTCTCGGTTTTTCGTCGCTTGGCTGAGCGGCACCAGAAATGGTGGTGGAGGTGGTGTGGGGCTGTGCGGTTGGTTGTATTGGTGGAGAGTGGGGAGAGGGGTTGGTAGTGGTGGTCGGCGGTGATGCGGGCGCTCAATAACATGTGAAGATTTGGTCAGCGGTGAGGAGGCGCTAAAAAACACAGTGATGAGGTGGTCGGCGGCGGGAAGGGGGAAATATGAGGTTGGCATGTTGACGAGGTGATTAGCAACGGTGGGGGTGAGGTCGTCGGAGGAAATATAGTGAGGCAGAGGGGGAAATCTGGGTTGGCGTATTGACAAGGTGGTCAGCGACGGTGGGGTGAGGTCGTCTGAGGAAATCTAGTGAAGCGGAGGGGAAATATAAGGTTGGCGTGTTGACGAGGTGCAGCGATGGTAGGGGTGAGGTCGTCGGCGGCAGTGGGGGTGAGGCAGCGGGGGAGGCAGAACCCTAGTGGTGGGAAATATTTGGTCGGCGGCGGCGAGGCGGAACCCTAGTGTTGAGGGAAAGGTTGACGATGGGAGGTGGTGACTTGTGGTGGCGGAAACCCTAGTGGCGGCAGAGGTGACGGCGGCGGAGGTAGTGGCAGCAGCGGCAGCGGAGATGGTGGCGGTGACGCATTGAAAGTGGCGGATCAGTGGCGGTGGTGGCAGTATAGTGGTGGGTTAAAGAGCATTTTTGTCTTCCAATTTTTTGTTTTAGGTTGAAAGGGCATTTTTGTCATTCCTGATCGGTCAATTGTCGGAAATGCCCAATAAATGCCAGAATATAGTGTTTAGAGTTTATATGCACCTATGTAAAGTAGTTATGGTTATGTCTGCACTAAAAATTATTTCAGCGTTATGTCTGCACTTTCTCAAATATATAGAGGGTTATATTTTTTTATTTACTATATATGAATTTGATTCATGTTAATTGATATATGAATATTCTTATGAGATATGGATAATTCATCATTATATATATATATGTGTATATGATGACATGTACTTAAATAAAAACAAAAAAGGATTTGTCATTTGAATAAAAAAATGATGTCCAGTACAATTCCTATATGATAAATTCTAGTTTTCCGTACTTGCTCAGTAATATGATAAATTCTCTTGGGACATGCAAGTAAGTGGCAAAAGAATTTGCTTGAAATCAATTTCGTGGAAATCACGGTGATACCCGGCGGCCAAGCACAAATCGCCGCCGCCGGGGTTTTCTATTTTTTAATATTATTTATTCTTAACTTTGGATGATGTCAGAAGTAGTAGGGCTTGCGTCACCTAGGCCTAAATTAATAAGTCCATATAATTGAAATTTATACTGTTTTGACCAGAATTTTTTTGAATGAGATTTAAATCTTCTGTTTAATTTGATTAAAGGTACTACATATAATCTAATTAATGTAATTTAATGTGATTAAATTTAAATAATTTCATTTATTAGGATTTATTCAATTTAATTTTATTAAATTTTAAGAGTTTGTCTCAAAGAGGGTTTTTCCGAAGTCATGAAAAGACCGAGATTTTAATTTCAAATTAGAATAAATTAAGATAAAATTTTTGGATTGTATTAATCGGGTCATAA
>JAULKM010068840.1:0-12024 GCA_032355605.1 Rubia tinctorum
ACTAAACTGAACTACTATATCAATCAATGTCACAACTTTAGTGACTCTTCCAAATTTTACTACATCTTAAAGCGTCACAAAAAAATATAACGATACATCAACGCGTCACAAAATTTTAGTGACATGCATGAATAGATGCACTTAACTAGGCGTCACTAATAATTTTAGCAATTCCCTTGAGTGTCACAGACACTATAAAAAATTGTCTCAACTTGAATTGTTTTTTGTAGTATGTGTTGAAAAAAAATTAAATCCCTGCTTCTTGACTGAAACCTTGCGCCATTAACCGAGCTTTGTAGCGCTTGATTGAACCATTCACATGCCTTTTAATCCTAAAAATCCACTTACAACCAACAACATTAGCATTACAAGGAGGAAGAACTAGTGACCAAGTGTTATTTCTCATTAAAGCATCACATTCTTGTTTCATCGCAGTTTGCCAAGAAGGAATTTTAAGTGCTTGAGTGACAGATTGAGGTTCAACATGAGAATCATCGAAGAGGGTTGAGGTGAGAGCTTTTGGCTTGAGTGGGTTTGTTTTGGCCCGAGTAACCATAGAATGGCGGCTATGTTCAGCAGGTCGATAAAGGCGAGGAAAATTTTGTTTTACCTTATAGCTGAACGTGGGATTTTGATAATGTAGGAGAACATGAAGATGCAGGAGTAGGTGGGATAGTAGAAGAAGGAGTAGTTAATGGTGGAGGTGATGAAGTGGGAAAAGGTGGTAAGGACGCGACTTGATCAAGGAGAGTGGAGTTGACAAATTCAGTTGCGGTCTGTGGTAGAGTAAGCGAGGGTTAATCGTCAGCAAAGGGAAACACCTCTTCACTGAACACCACATAACGAGAAACATAGATCCTAGATGTGGACTTATGGTGGCAAAGGTAGCCCTTGTTAGAAGTGCTGTATCCAAGGAACGTAGAAGGAAAGGATTTAAAATTAATTTTGTGGGAATTATATGGGCGAAGGAATGGATAACAAAAGCAATAAAATGTCCGAAGAAATGTGTAATCCGGGTTTTTATCAAAGAGAATGGGATAAGGAGATTTGTAAGCAAGAGACGGTGTGATGGTTCGATTGTGAAGATAAGTTGCGGTTTTGAAAGCATGCTCCCAAAATTCATGCGGGAGAGAAGATTGAGCCAAGAGAGCCAAACCTTTTTCAACAATGATGCGATTCCGACATTCAACATGATTATATTTTGATCTTCTCCCTTAATTAGATAGGGACTTGATTAGAATTCAAAATTTGGAAGAGATTGTAATTGATATTTGGTCTGCCTGTCTATATCTACCCAACGAAAAAGGAAGTTTTCGGGGAGTTTTAGTTTTACACCAGTTTTAGTTTTCGACTTTCGTAATACGCAGACTTGGTTCTTTTTAAGGTTTCCAGTGGTTTCACCGAACACAATAATTAGTGCTGGAGCATTATTAGACCAGTTTGGAGTTTGATTACTTTCGGAAGCAGAGACCAGATTTGATCTTGTTTTGTTTGCAAAGAAATTCAAGTGAAAAATTATTCACTCACTCGGGTTTCCGTGCGCAGGTTTGAGTGTTCCTGGTTTGCATGAAACCAGTTTCTTGGTTAAGTTTGTCTTTATTTTCGTTAGTTCTGTTTTATTTTCATATTACTTATTTGATTAGTTTGATTAGTGTGAGCAGCTAAATTATATATCGGCAGAGAATAACGAGTGTTAGTTTATAAATCGTGATGCCTAATTGGTTTATAATTAATTTCTGCATGTTCTTGATTGTTCTTAGTTGAATTTATTCCTAATATTTCACTATTACAAACTAAGACTAATGTAACACATTGCATATAACACTTATTTAATCCATTACAATAGCTTATAAAGTGTTATTTAAAATTTTAAAGCGTTGCATAAATATTGAAAAGCGTTACCTAAATTTTAAAAAGTGTTACGTTAGGTCTACTGTAACAACGCCTAAGGTAATACTAGTAAAAGTGTTACTTTAGGTGCTATTGTAACACTTTTACAAGTATTACCTTAGTCGATGTTACATTAGATCTAATGTAACACTTTTTAAATTTTAGGTAACACTTTTATATATTTATGTAACACTTTTCAAAGGTTTAACTAACACTTTATAAGTTATTGTAACATTTCAAATAAATGTTGCAAATAAAGTGTTACGATAGCTCATATTTGTAGTAGTGTGTGTTCCCATGGCCCAACAATTCACCAATGAATCTTTTTCGCCGGAAATCTCCGCCCCCAATTTCTGGCAGTCAAGGAAATCTGTTATCTCAATCGCCTACTCTTCTTCTACCACGACGGATTACGACAGAGGAGGCACCGCGACTTGTGTGAAGTTGGTGTCTCCATCGTCATTCCACGAGGTTCTGGGATGATTTTATAAAGGTTCAAACCACCGCTCAGCTTCCCCCCGTTCACACCATCAGAACCTTAACCGTCGCTCACCCACCCACGTCGCTCATCCCCACCATTCACCCACCGCTTATCTTTGCCACTCACCCACCGCTAATCTCCGCTACTCACCTAACGCTCATCCTCGCCACTCTTCCCCACCACTCACCCTTGTCGCTCAGCCACAGCCGCCACCTACTCGCACCCGCTAAATTTGAAAGTCGTCACCGCCATAAACCCTAGTAGTACGCCGCTCCACCTCGGTCAGCCCCATGCCGCGACTCAGCCCTCACCGTCGCTCCACCCCACGACGACTTAGCTCCACCCACCCCACTGCAAACCCTAACCCTATTCTGATCCTCCTCGCTCAACCCCACGACACCCTGCCACTCGCTCAGCCTCTCCACCAAAATTAGGGAGTGCGTTCAAGACAGGGTGAAATTGAGGATAAAGAAGAGGGGTGAAATCGGGGATGAAGGGATGGAGAAGACATGGGCCAGGATGAATAAGAAAATGGTAATAAGGGAATGGGTAGTTAAGTCTTTTCACGTTTTTTTGAATTTTTTAAAATCAAGGGTAAAATTGTCTTTTCCACAGAATCCAGCTATCAGAACGTTGACTAAAAAGTCATCGGAGTCAAAGGTTAGACCGACACTTTTTTTGACTGCAAGGTTATATTGACATTTTCGGCCAAAAGATGGGGTTATTTTAGTATTTAACTCTTTTATATTTCTACTCTTTGAAAGATTTCGATACCAAAAAAATGATACTCTCTTTGTCCCAACATGAGCTGCACACTTTGACTTTTGATAGTTGATTCAAAAAACGTTTGAACATTAATATCTTTAATTATGTATGATTAAAAATTATACAAAACTAATATTTTGAAAATACACATTAAGATGAATCTAACATTATACTATAAATAGAATCCAAATATTAAAATTGGAAAAGAAAAACGAACTTAATGCATATAATAACCTTCGGAAAAAATGTATTATAAATTAAAATTTGAAATTTGAAAGAGATATGAGAAATGCATCAATGTTGGCCAGAAATTAAAATTTTGTGTTGTTTTCAACAATTTGTTTTTGAAGACAAGTAAATTTTTGCCGTTTCTTTCCAATTAAATATATTGGAGAAAAATAGGAACACACATGACACATAATATTGGACTAAAAGATATAGAAAATCTCCTCAAATTTCCACCTCATCATGTGGGCCCCACCAAAACTCACGCAGGAGGAGAGTTCAGAGTTTTTTCCTCTCCACTTCACCCAAGTTTTGTTTCCCCTCTACCCAAATTTTGTTTCCCCTCTCCTCAAACTTTTACATTGTAGAAAAAAACTCACCAAAACACCCGCTCACACTTCCTCGCACTATCCCGTTGTTGTTGCTCTTATAGCATATACAATCAACACACCAAAACTCACCAACACTCCAACTTTTTCAATGTTTAAATAATAGAGTTAAATGTTAAAATAACCCTATGTTTTGGTTGAAAGTACCAATCTAACCCTGTAAAATTTGAAAGTGCAATTCTAACCCTATTATTTGATCAAAAGTGCCGATTTAACCCTGGAACCTTAATTTAGCCAAAATTATATTAATTGACTATTATACCCCTATTTTAAAAAATTAAAAATTAAGAAAATTATAAATGATTAAATTACCCTAAGCTATTAAGAAAACCTAATTTTTTTTCCTGACATTATCTTATTTGCGGCCCAACATTCATCTCCTTCCCAACAAACCTAATTTGTATCTGTCGTACTCTTCTTTTTCTTTTTAATCTCAAATAGGTGGCGGAGATTAGGGGGGACAAAGTTGTGGTAGCGGATCAGAATGTGTGGGCTGTGGTGACAGAGCTAGCTGTGGATACATAGCTGATTGTGGTGGTGGAGCAGAGTGTGTGGGAATCAGTGTTGGGGTTCTAGTAGGGTGGGATAGGGTTGTGGGAATCGGTGGCGAGGGCGGGGCTGTGGTAGCGGAGCGGAGTGTGTGGGTTGTGGTGACGGAGAAAGTGTTATCCAGAGGAGTAGACGAGAAACACCCAATTTCTTATTCCCGCCGTCAATCCCTCTTTGAAGAAAGTATTGTTTCTGACATTGGCGCATTCCACAATTACCATTATTTTGAATGGCAATACCTCTCTATAATAGTACTTCCCCGGTGATTTTCTTCCGGCACTGCCATCTTTTTTATTTTGTCATCGTTCCAGTGTTATTTGCGTTTGCGAGCACATTCTATTTTGCTCCGGTGAGAATATTGACTTTTCTGTGAAGAATTTTCTGGTGAAAAGATTTTGAAATTGATGGTGAGGGGCGGTCTCTAATAAATAATCATGGTCATTTTGGTAATCTGAGCCTTCTAAGCTAGCATATGTAAATCGTATGTGTGGAAAATGAACTCCATTTCTTAGTCGTACAAATAAGTGAGTCAATTTTGCCAAATTCCAGCCATTGCCGGCGGTGGAGTGGCGATGGCGGTTTTGAAGATAAAAAAGAATAAGAATCTTAATGGTATTTTTGCCATTAAATTTTTAGATTTAAAACTAGGGGTATATTAGTCTTTTTTATGTTTGGTCAATGCCGAAAAATGTAAAGTCAATGCTCAAATAGTGGGGAAAGGTTATATCGGCACATCTGTTGAAAAACTTTTGGTTACAGTCACACTTTCGTATTTTACAGGGTTATATTGACACTTTCATAAAATAATTGGGTTGTTTTGTATTTTACCCTAAATAATATAATTTTTCACTCTCTCTTCTCAACTACACTCACCAAAACCCTACTCCCCAATTTAACTCCACAATCATAACTCAATTCCACATCATCATTTTATATTTCTTTCACACATTTTTATATTTCTACAATTTAATATTAACTACAACATATATATTTTTGAATATGATGTATAAATTTTTTGTAAACATATAAAAATAAATAAAAATGGAAGCCGATTAATAAAATTGGAAAATAATAACACAAATAAAAATATTGCATATAATAACCTTAGAGGAAACATAACAACAAATTACAAACTAAATTGGAGATAAAAAATATTCATAATTAAAGCAACATGCAACAACATAATTAAGTCGAAGGGTCCGAGATTTGAGAAACGTATCAATGTTGGTCTATATTTACATAGATTTTTAAAAATGAATTTTAGTGTCATTTTTAAATTTTTTAAAGATAATTATGGTTTGCCCATTTAAATCCGTTGGAGCATAAATACAAATTAGGAAGACGAGCGGCAAAATATTATTGGACTAAAGTACATAACTTATCTCATTAATTTCTTCAAGTCACCAATGGAGACCCAACCACATGATATATTAGAGAAAGTTTTTGTGGAGTGTGAATTTGTCTCCCCTCCTCTAGGGTCCTCTCCCATTTCTCCAACCCACATCCCCCAAAACCTCCCCGTTGTGGCCCAACACTTACCAAAACCCCCTCTCCCACCCTATTGTAAATGCTCTTACGAAAAGGAAAGTGTTAAATGCTTTTCTAACCCTACCTTTATGACGAAAGTGCCAATATAACCCTGTAAAATCAGAAAGTGTCAAATTAACCCTAATTTTATGATGAATTGTGTTGCTATGCCTTCCGGGTACATTTTGGCGTTAACTCTCATTTTGGACCATTGATCTGGTATGAAAAGACAAATCTACCCTCGGTCATTTCAGCTTAATTCCCCCCCCCCAAATTTACCACTCTCGTTGCCGCCAACAACCCCCATCTAACACCCTCTCCTGCCGCCCACCACGTTCACCAGCCACCACCGCCACCCCACCACTGTCACTAGCCACCACCACCCCTAAGCCCTTACCCTACCACCGCCACATCCCACCCCAGCTCCCCACCAGCTACCAGCGTCACCAGCCACCACCGCCACCCACATCCGCACCAGCCCCAAACCCTCACCCTACCGTCACTAAACCATCACCCTCATCCTGCCACTACCCAACCCCAGCTCGCCACCCGCCACCCGCTCCCACCCAACCACATACTGACCCGGACCTAAGGCCCGCACTCCCACCATCACCCTACCACCTCATGACCAGGTCCCGGAACTTGCACCTCTTCATCTTCGTCATAGAGCTCCCCACTTTGAACGAGGCGCCCCATATAGCATGGTGGAATCCCTAAGCCAGAGATCACTCGTCGGCGCAATCCAGCCCAGCAACCTCTCCGTCAACCACCTCCACAGCTCAGCCATGTAAGAATTTGTTCAGCGCAGCTCGTCGAGAATCTGGTACGGCGGTTGGTGGGACAACGAAGGATCTGGTGATAGTTTGGGCAAGTGGGGTGGGTAGTGATTGGGTCTAGCAGTGGTTGCGTGGTGGCTCAAGGCCGACTGTGATTTTGGGGAGGGAGTAAATTGCTGCCATACTAATATTGTTATGTTCTGCAATTTAGTTAAGGAGTAATCTGTTCTGCAATTTACATAGTAAGTTGTCTTTTAATTTTTAATTTTTTCTTATTTTATATATAGGGGCAAAATTATCATTTACTATAAAATCTGCCAATTCTGATGTTAACAATTGGAGTCAATGCTTTCCAAGGTTATAACATTACATATTTCATAAAATTAAAATGATTTTAGCACTTTTTAATTTTACAAAATGATATTGACACTTTCATTTTAAAATCATCGTTATTTTTGGTACTTTACTAGAAAGGAAATTTTCCAATGCTATCCTTGTTTCCTCCTTGTTGAGAAACAGATGCTAGCAATATCAATAAATGGTATTATCTGATCAGAATCAAAGATTGACAATAAAATAGTTTTAAATTTAAATGCAATAAAATTCACAGCCCCATCATACCATTTAATCGAACACACCAATATATGATTAAAGTTCGGCCTATTACTTACTTTTAATATTTGAAGGTAGGATACACGGTTTTGAATCATTCAATCATAACAAATTAATTAGAAAAAATGCTGTTATTATCATAGCTAGTTGACATAGTTGCCAATATAGTCTTCCACTGTTCGAAAGTGTAAATATAATCCCACCTAATTGACATAAGTGTAAAATTACCCATTCCGATCAATTTTTGCCTAAATTCTGTAAAATTACTATTTACCCTTCTGAATAATTTATTTTTAAAAAATTGTTAATTTACTTTGATGCCCTTAACCCTAACTTTCTCCTTCCATTTCTCCTCTTTTAACAAGCAGCGCCGCCCATTTCTTTATCACATATTTCCTTATCACCCCGCCGCCGATGTCATTTCTTCAGTCGCCGACGCCATTTATTCAATCGCATTGCCGCCGCCATTTATTCAATCTTTCTTTGACCGTTCAATCGTGTTGCGTCGTTCTCCATTACTCCCGGTCACAAGAGACCTCACGGGAGCTTCCGAGCGCCTCCTCACCGGAGCCACCGAGGGCCTCTTCATCGGCGACCACTGAGTGCCACCCGAGTTCAGATATATTCTTCACTGAACCGGCGGTGCCAACCGGATGGGGCGGGGTGGAAGGTTGTGGTGAGGGATTGGATGGAGGGTGGGGGTAGTGGAGAGGCTGCTTGGAGCGGTTGAGGAGTGACGGCAGAGTCGAGGAGGGCAGCGGCGATGGTGGGGAAGGGTTTGAGAAGAGCTTTCTTACCTACTGGGCAGCGACGGGAAGGGAAGATTGTGAGATGGTGGTGGTGGCTGGTGGTCAAAGGCGGCGGAGAGTAGCGAGAATGAGCTTTTACTCACCGTCGGAGAGTAGCGGGCGGGACTTCGGTTTCGTGGTGGAGTGGCGGTGGGAAGGTTGTGAAATGGTGGTGGTGATTGGCTGATTGGTGGTCGAAGACGGCGCACGGGTGGAAGGGGGCATCATGTCTTGATCGGAAGGGAAGAGATGAAGATGATGTGAATTGGGATTTTTAGGTTTTAGGTATGTGCCAAATTTTCCCAATAATTTTAGGTTTTAGGTTAAGGGGCATTTTATTCATTTTATATGTGGTCAACACCGGTCAATGCCAGAAATGATGTCTTAGGGTTATATTGACAATTAGATAAACTAGCTAGGGTTATTTTTGAACTAAAAATTATCTGAGAGTTATATTGGTATTTACTCAAATAGGCGAGGTTACATTGGTATAGATCCCAATTAATTATATAATCAAAGTTCAACCTATTACTTAATTTTTTAGTATATAAAAAGTGAAATCCACGATGTATTGTCATATCATTCAACCGAAAAATGCAATAATATAATCTTAATTACCCACAGTTAGTATCTTTAATTTTATTTCCTAAACTCTAACAAAAGAGTATTTTTTAAGATGATTTTTTCATAAGTTATGAAAATACCAAAACTTAAATTGCAAATCATAAGAAATTAAAATAAAATTTTCGAGTTACATTAATCGGGCCATAAACTTATAACTACCACATATTGCGTAGTAAATATTTAATATTGTAACTAAAATCTTCTATCTTTCGATAATTCTAATTCAACTCCATATTTCTATATTCCATACGGTATTTACCAAGATTTTTCCATACTAAATGTTAAAAAACTCTAAATAAAACTTTACCTAAAGTTTATGAAGAATTTCTCGATGTTCTCTAGACAATTTTGGTCCTAATTAGGGCTTTATTAAAAATTCGGGCTTGATGTGCTCTTAGAGCATGTGCAGTGAGAGCCTCTTTTCGGGCTCTATTAAAATTTGAGACGGAACCAGACACGAAAATCCTCACAGTGTGAGTTCGGAGCGGGCTGCATCTGCATATGATGCAACCCGCTGCTCTGGCTAGAAAAATTAATCCACTCTACATTAAATGCGTCCATGTGCGCTTGACATGCCATGTGATGCTCTGTCCCTCACAGTTCAAGCTGCATTGACTTTGTTGCATGTTGTCACGTGGCGTGCTATGATTGGTCCACTTGGCAATATGCAGACCATTTTTCTGTAGGGACATGTGGCCTAATGATTTGGTGCCACGTGTCCCAACTAATTTTTATTTATTTTTTAAAAAAATCTGAAAATCAATTTATGTAATTTTTAAAAATTGAAAAAAATTTGATTTTTTTCAAAAAATTATATTTTTAAAAAAAATTATATATTTAAAAAAATTATATATATATTTTTTTAAAAAATATATATATATATTTTAAAAAATTATATATATTTTTAAAAATTAAATTAAATTTGGGCTCTTTTAAAAAATTAAAATTTCATTCTTTGAAAGTATATATGGTTCTTTTTAATTATGGTTCATAAAATAAATTTTAAAATTTGAAATTAATTTCGAAAAAAATTGAAAAAAATTCAATTCAAAAATTACAAATGTATTGTTAAATTTCACATTTGAATTTATTTTGTTACGTAAATTTATTTAAATTAAATATTAAAGGTAGAAATAATGAGTATGATATAGAGAATCAAGTGAGATCAATGGACTGGAATCAAAGTGAGCTCAACCACTGTGGAAAAAAAAGGGTAATTTAGTTGTGACTCAATTACTAATGTGGAAGAGATAGTTGATTATTTAATGAATTGAAATCGCAAAAGCCGACTTAGAATTGTCTCACCGCTGCACATGGTATAACAATATATTATTTTTTTTAAACCAACACAAGAAGTTGATGACCCCTGTAACGGACAAATGGCCCTCTGTTCTTGGTTCCTCATTGGCCCCACAAAATTTAAAATGCTAAAATGGAAAAGGACAGTGAATTCAGTTCTCACTAGTCACTTGTCACTTGTCACTTGTCCTTGTTGTCAATTTGTCATCAAAAGGCCTTTCTGATGTAATAACAGCAGCAAAAATTCACAATATAAATTCTTCAGCTCATGCTCACTCATCTACGATCATAACTCATCATAACTCTCACTTTTTAATTTTTAAATAATATAATCACTCTTTCCTCAACTACACTAACCAAAACTCTTATATTCAATTTAACTCCACAATCATAACCCAATTCCACATCATCATTGTCCCCACATCATTTTCTTTTTCTTTCACACAATTTT
Source organism: Rubia tinctorum (assembly GCA_032355605.1). NCBI lineage: Eukaryota > Viridiplantae > Streptophyta > Magnoliopsida > Gentianales > Rubiaceae > Rubia > Rubia tinctorum. Next base: position 10,377 of record JAULKM010068840.1, read on the forward strand.
ATATTTCTACAATCTAATACTTACTACAATATATATATATATATATTTAAATATATATTTTATTATATTCATAGAAATATAATTTTTGTAAACATATAAAATTATAAAAATAAATGGTAGCCAAATTTAGGAAATTGAAAAAATAACAACCTCAATAAAACTAATACATATAATAACTTGATAGAAAACATAACAACAAAATATAAACTAAATTTGAGATAAAAAAACATTCATAATTAAAGCAACGAGCAACAACATAATCAATTCAAAGGGTCAGAGTGTTGCCATAGATGTTCGATTAAGTCATTTTGAGTTGTTGGTGATTTTCCCTATTGTGTAGTCAAAATCTTGCTTGGAGGAAATCCGTCATATCTGCCTGCGCCCCTGTGTGATACTCTCAAGGTTCCTCAGGAATATCCATGAAATCATTCACATCACAATGGATGTCATATGTATAACGTTCATCTTCAACTATCATGATGTGAAGGATAACACAAGCAATCATAATCTTACCCACCATTTCTACATCCCAATAATAGACCGGGTTGCGAATGATATGAAAGCGAACTTGCAAAACTCCAAATGCACGTTCAACGTCCTTTCAGAAGCTTTCTTGGGCTGCAACACATAGTTTATCCTTTGGTCCCCGAGGGAGGCGAATGAAAGGGATAAATGAAGCCCACTCGGGATAGATTCAATTTGTTAAATAGTATCATGTATCATAGTCATGGCCATTGATATGAAATTCACACTTCGGAGCCGTTCCATTAAGAACATCATCGAACAAGGGCGAACGATCAAGAACGTTAATGTCATTACACGACCCCGGTGTTCCGAAGAATGCATGCCATATACGAAGATCATAAGAAGCTACAGCCTCTAAGATAATAGAAGCTTTCCCCGATCTGCCCATATATTGTCCTTTCCATCCCGCTGGGCAGTTCTTCCAGTTCCAATGCATGCAATCCACGCTACCGATCATTCCAGGAAAACCACGTTGAGCTCCAACATGTTTTAGGCGTTCAATTTCCTCAGGGTTTGGTCCCCTCAGGTAATCTTGACGATACACCTGAATAATGGCCTCCACGAAATGCAAAAGAATGTCTTTTGCAGTTGTTTCTCCGATGGCCAAGTATTCGTCAACTTGATCATAGGCTAAACCATATGCCAAGATACGCATTGCAGCCGTGCATTTCACAAGAGGAGTAAACCCGAGCACTCCGCAAGCATCTGGTCGTTGTGTAAAATAGCTATCATGGCGCGTGACGTCCTCAACTATGCGAAGAAATAATCCTCGTTGCATACGAAATCTACGGCGAAACATGACATCGCTGTAGATGTTGTCATTCGGTTCAGCGAAGTACTGTTGCAACAACACTTTTGAACTTCCTTCACGATCTCTGTTGATGACCTTTCTTTTACCACTCCTTCTGGTACTTGCGTCTGGGCTATGGCTGTCTTGTAATCCTTTGATATAATCGCCAATAATTTTACGCATTCCTCTCCGTCTCTCTTTATGACTTGATATGTTTGGGGGTTGTTGTGTTTCATGGTCGGCATCATTAGTTGAGAAATCGGAGATAGAAGATGGAGACAGTGGTTGGTTTGAGGGGGAAGACATTGTGATAAGAAAGTGTGAGGAATGAAA